>JARJDV010007990.1:0-16541 GCA_030264675.1 Anaulacaspis nigra | reverse complement strand
TTTCCGCAGTCGTCTAAAGCGCAACCGCATTCTAGCGCCGAGCGAAGAATGTTTCGCTTACTTAAAAAAACGACGCGCAATAAAAGTAAAATAAACAAGAATAAGTCAATGACTCGGATGGCAATGCGTTACGTTTCATTGCATCGCAAGTGCAGGAGCAGAGAGCGCGTATGCGGATTGCGAGAGCGCCAAAGAAAAACCGGAAGTGAAAATATAGGGGATGACTCTTCACTCCTGCAGTGCTCACGGTTCGTGTACGTGGCGCACGATAGCTGATGATAGTAACTTCCATCATCATCAGCATCATCATTGAGCACGACATGTATAGAAATATCCACCGGGTGTTGCGTATTTTGCGAGTGTGGCGCAGCAAGGAAAAGCATGCAATTTCACGCTGTTTTTCGCACCCACTGCGAACAACGCATCGGCAGTAAGGTAAACGCACTCTGCGCACCACATAGAGGCGGCAGCATCGCTGCACGCGCGTCCGGACGCTGACAGATACGCGTTGCGACGTGCATTCGGGGCGCGCTGTTACCGCGGCCACGGTTGCCGCCAGCCGTCGGCGAGCGCCCCCTTTTCCTAACTCAATTATCCAACCCCATTACGGGCCTGATTTAAATTCACTGACGGTACCCGCCAGCCCGTCAGGCACTCTCGCTTCTTTACGAGTGCGCAACGCAGAGGTAGAAGCGCCACTGATGCTCGCGCGCGTAATATCCATTCAGACAGTTTACTTTTTTTCGGAAATGACGACTACGTGCACGGACATCCCGCCGCACTAGTCCGCCCCAAGCCGCCCCCTATCAGAACTACACACATAGTGCGCTTCGATGCGCCGCTTGATGTTCCGCACGAGCTCTGATGTCAGTTTTGTCGATGCGAATTGCCTCAAACGACCAAAGAAAACCTGGTATATTAAATAAACGTAAATAAGTGTTCCTACTTATTGAACTAACACTTCACTAAAATGCTCTGAAGAAGTGCATCAATACTTTTTACAAGTTTACGATTTCCTCCGGTTTCGTGTGTAATGCTCGTCGAATGAGATAAAAATCTTCTTAAACGTAGAAAATGTATAAAACGTTGGATGGATTGCATGCATAGTCAAAGAACTATAATTCTTTGTTGTTTTTTACATCTCTCAAAGAAATAACTGTATCTTATAACAAACAACAAATACATTCCATAAAAGAATCACCTGAGCGTCTGAACTTAGCGAAACGTTCATACCTGAATGCTGAGAATCGTCAATCATAATTAGAATGACATTTTTCATCATTTCCGCCTTTGTGAAACTTAAATAACAACTTCAATTAGTCAAAAGAAGAGATTACAAGAAAATTTTTAACAAGACGGGAAATATCAAAATACTCAAACTTTTGTCTATTTCTATAGTTTTTTTTCCTCTCTATTCTTTCAAACTCATTAGCCTCATTAGCGAAATTGTTTTCGAAATTAGCATAGCGTTTGACAATTCTATTGTCGCGGTAGTAAAGCAAATAGACGAAATTCACACGCATTTAGATTATCCACGCACGGCTGACAAACTCGATTCTTCGACCGGTTCGCGGTTTGCGATGCGCTCTCGTGCTCTCCTCTCATTGGCATTAGTCGTTCGTTATTTTTTTGCTGTTGCTCATCTGTCGCACGCATTATTTATTCATTCTTGTCAAGAAGGCGCTCTCTCGCATTCGTGCACATTCACAGTGCGCTTGACATATTGCTGAATGCCAGCGCTGAGCGCGAGCGTAAATTGAGAAAATAACTATGATACGCACACGCGCGGCTGTAGTGGTTTATGCGTCCGCGTGCACAACGCGCGCGCACACGCCCCGTTAGTTAGTCGTGTTCGCTGATAATTAATCTTTCCGCATAAGCGCTACTAACAAACTTAACGAACTGCCGCTTGTTTGGGCACGAATCGCGAGCGACTGCATGTGATGCCATCATCAATGCCATTGCCATTCAGTCCGTGCCGTTGCTGTTGCTGGTGATGATGATGGCGCATTCAGCTTGGCCGAAAATAGAAGAAATAAATGTTTGAATGTACATATAATCTACATGTATATGCATATTTTGCTAACGCGTTTTTATTGCGAGATAGAAGTGCGCCAACGCGCCGGTTAGGCCTTTTTGCGCCGGCTGTAAAGTGCTTTTATCAATTTTGTTGCGCGCTCCGGCATTCATTGCATATTCATGACAGGTTAATTTGATTGTATATAGAAACGCGGAATCAAGTATAGCCATCAATTTCGGGCCCGTGATGGGGAGACATATTTCGTTCGCGAGCCGTGCGTGAACCTCCAATTACTCGACATGACGTTTCCAAAAGTGCGCTACAAATTCATTTGAGCGAGCGGCGCGCGCGCTTTTATTTTTAGCGAAAAACGACACCGACGACAACACCTCGTGAAAACGCCGACGACGCGCATCACGCACGAAATTCGAGCATATCGTTAATTTTCCACGCGTAAACGTCATACCAGGTGTCTCGGGAACTGGGCCTGGAGTGAGCCCCGACTCCCGAGTCGCGCAATCAAAGCGATGCGCGTTCGGCGAAAGCCCACTCACTGTGTGTATCGTGCGGCAAACGCGCAAGTAAATTATTACTTTTCAGAGACAAATTTGTGAATGTAATTTATGAGTTTTCCGCCCGAGCGACAAGCATGAAGACGGCGCGAGCGCCCGCGCGAAAGACGACCGAACAAAAAAACAAACACAAAAAATACGTTAACGATTTACACGCTTCGACATTATGGAAACAAATGACTGAGTAACTCGCGCTGGCCCGGCAATAAACGTCAAGTGGGTAAACATGTGTAAAATTGTAGGCACTTTTCTAATTTTAAATCGGATTGCAATGCGCCGCGAGTTCACTGCGGAAGAGGCGCGCACACTCGGAAATATGAGTGTTGTTTCTGAGGGTGTTGTGTTCAAAACGCGAGAAATCACGATTATTCACAAAGGCAGTGAGTCGGAAATATAAACCCATTCATTTTTTTTTTGGCGAATTCCTTTTCAGCGCGGTTGTAGTTTGCCCGCAGAGTTATGCGTTCTTCTCGCGCCTCTTCCAATATTTTTTCATTTGACGTATGATGGATTTTCATTCTCAGAAATCTTGCTAAAAAATACTATCATGCATAGGCTCCGCACGATACGCGGAGGCGGCGTGAAGCGCATATCAAGTTTATATATATTTTACATTCATGAATAAATAGTCCACCTGTCAGTGAGGAAAGTTATGCATGCACATATTGGGTTGTATAACTTATTCTATTTATATTATGATGAAATTCTTCCAGGGGTTGTGTTTCATGTTGCAAACTACCACCCGACAAAAAAAGCAAGTCCTAAATTGCGTACGTAAACTTTTTTGCCTATTTAATGCTCTGGAATTCAGCGCATAATCCGAAAATAAACACATTTCGAAGGGGGGCGCGCACGTAACACGAAAGGTGGCAGTAAGTATTGAACGCGCGTAAAAATTTAAATTGCCGGACGTCATATCTGCGTGTTATGCTCACGCAAAGCGCGCTCGCACGCTTTTCCTTTTTATCAGCGAAGGGGTGGCATACGGTTTTGTGCGGTGCACACGCATGAAAAACTAAAGAAATCGTCCTCGGGGAGCGGGCGCGATATATGCGCATACATCGCTCGCATGGGAAATGAGAATGCGAAAAAATACGTTTTCGAATCCGAAATTGAAAGGAAGAGAGTGCGAACAACGGAACTTGTTCGTTTTACAGGAAGAACAACAACGCCTGTGTCCTCCGCCTTGCCGTTTCGTCCTTGCGCATGCTGCTGATGCTCCTACAGCAGTTGTTACAAGAGGCGAAGCGGCGCAAACAAGCGAGGAAAATCAAGGTGGAAATTCGACACGCGATCGTCGTCAGTGTTTTACACGCCTGCTTTAGTTTGCTTCATCCTTAACGAACCGTCACGAGTTTTCCAAAGTATTTGAGCGTTTTGCAAACATCCAACAATAAATAATGTCAAGCGCGTCATGAAAACATTCAAGCGCTAATTGAACTTGAGAAAAAAATTCTTTAATTTATCAAGATGTAATCTAAATTCTTGAAGAGCATATAAAAGTAGTTTTTTTATTAATTTTATTACGGCGCATAATGGTCAGAAGTCAAGAAACGCTTTATCGAAACTGTAAATCTGCAGGTGTTCCACAAAAAAAGTAGAAATTATGGAATATTAAGAAGAAATTGCTTAATATTATTTTCCACACTTTTAAAAAATGACGCGACACATTTTACAAAATTCTTTTCAATTCTATGACACACGTTAATTTCTTTTCCAAAGAAAATATGCCGCATTCTACGATAATACCGCTCTGAGCGGAAGCAAAAGGTGAAATTTTCCAAATTCAATCAGGATGAATAGCACATTCGCGAAATAGGTTTTCCTATTAAATCCGAGCATAAAATTCAGTTGAATGCTGTTCACCTACATTCGCCTGAATGTATTAAAAAATAAACTATTACAATAAAAAAAAGAAAGAAAGGGCAGGCACTGTAATCAGTTGACAGCGAGTAACGGGAAACGCCATACAAAAATTTCACTTTCGCTCCGACACTCTCCGCATTGAAAAGTTTTTCCGGCATGCAAGTCTTCCGGCGTCATTGACGACCAGACGAGGCAAATGCCGGTGAACGTTGCGGTGGAACGATGACTCGCTGGATTTTCCTCTATCATCGTTGTGTGCGCTCCGGCTGCCACGTCTGCCGCCTCCGGAACGCGCAAAACTACACACAACTCAAACACGATGGTGTGCACACAAAGGTGATGATAAATTGGCGGAAAAACTTTCATTTCACCATCGATTACTGTTATGTGGTTGGCATTCATTCGCACAGTGCGTGAAATGTTAAACGCCCGGCAAATTCTCATTAATTAAAATCGCTTTTCAATTACCCAAGCAAGCGCCCGAAAGGTGCGCAGTACGTACGTGGGGCTGCATCATAAAAGGCAGAATGGCGCACGAAGCCTATATGTATGCAAACAAGCGCAAAAAGCGCTAAAATGCAAATTGGAAATTCGCATGCATGCATGCATATTCCATGTACCTACACACGTTCGCGCGCGCACACACACACGAACACAACTTAATCGGGTAGTTGTACAATGGCGAGGGTTGCTCGGCGAACGTAACATGTGCGGAGGTGTTGTATCATTAAAAGTCCGCCCCCTCAATGATCATTTTCATTAGAAATAATTTCATTTCCACCGTTTGCGAGTACGGTAACACCATGCAAGAAATAGAAAATAAACTCACCCCGGGCGTGGTGGCCTGCGGCCCGTATGGATAGCGCGTCCATTCCAGCTGCGACTCCCCCGTCGTATCCAGCAGGATAACTGCAACGGAAACAAAACAATATTTACACATTGAATGCAATAAATAATAAGAAAGATAAACACTTCTCGTCGCAACACATCCCCATATACATGTATTACCATCCACTCAAACACGCCGGCAAAGGCAATCGAAATTGAGAATTGCACAAAAGTCGAAAGTAAAACGGCAAAACAAAAGGTGCACACGCTTCGATCCGCCAATAGCGCAGCAGCAGCGCCGAACAAAATATATAGAAAATTCGACGATTTACGAGATATCGAGCATCGTAAATAACGCCGGTGTCAGCAAACGCACCCACTGGGGGGCGGCTGCACAACTTCAGACACAATCTAAAATAATCATTTATCGCGGCCTATTAAACGTCAAATTTGAAAATACATCGTTTACTTTGCAAACTATTACGCTGACTAAATATTTAAATAGACGCCAGCAGCGCGGCATTATCTCGCTGAACGTTTAGTCGAACACCATGTATACGGGCGGCGGCTGAAAGGGATGCTAGAAGTATAGTCCTCGTACAACAACGGAGTTCATGATTAAATTGTGATATATTGGGTGCGGCGTGCGATGTATATTATACTCGCGCGCGCACCGGCTATGTGTTTTCGCGCACTCGCATCCCCCAAACGCGCATTTTGCAGCCGCCCCTCCGTGCCTATAGCGTAGGTAATAGTAATAGCATTCATACCTTTACGACCTGCAGCCAGCCAGCTAACCTTGAATGCACTATGCGCTCGATTGCACATTGTGTGTGCGTACAAACAGGAAACGTGCGAATTGCTGCACAACCAGCAGCCAGCTAGATTTTGCTAGCATCATACTAGGGGGTGAAAGCCGCACGTAGTTGTCCAAATTGCCAAAATGGGAATTGTCAGCGTGCATCAGAGCCGCCGATCACACAACAACGCCAGTCAGAACAAATTAACACTAAATTTTTCTCCCCCAAGCACGGTGCGCCATACAGAGCACGTATAACACAATCAAATATTGCTTTCCATTGCAATACAAATTCTGATAGCCAACAAGTTCGATTCGATTCGATCAAGTCGAAGAAGGAGAAGAAGAATTGCACATCGTGTTTTATTACACTGCACACGAGCAAGCGAGCGCGGTTATATTGTTATGTTGTAGGTTGTTATCTTGTTTGTAACGAACGCGCGCCTATAAAATTTTTTCGACAGTTTTACACTTTGTATTAAATCGTCAAAAGCGATTACGGTTTGTTCAAAAGTAATAATAAAGAGAAAAGTGGCAATCAGATACAACTTGTTCCAAGTCCCAGAAGAGTCGAAACTTTTCGAAAAGTTGTTCTCGAATATCTCGTTAGCAAGAAGAGAGGAAGAAGAAATGATCCTGTTTTAAGCTGTCACCCGCATGATTTTATACAAAATGAAAACCACAACTGATTGATGTGTTAAATACTTAAGTCTCAAGAAGACGGAAAAGGCGAGCTACTCGATTTTGATTTTAGCCTT
The DNA here is from genome assembly GCA_030264675.1 of Anaulacaspis nigra. Taxonomy (NCBI): domain Eukaryota; kingdom Metazoa; phylum Arthropoda; class Insecta; order Coleoptera; family Staphylinidae; genus Anaulacaspis; species Anaulacaspis nigra. The sequence goes on along the minus strand of JARJDV010007990.1, from coordinate 9,698 downwards.
AAATCATTTTACGTCAACGCACAATGTGATGTAATGATGTGACGACAAACATTTTTATTATTTTCACATCGAATGCGGCCGACTAAGCTTATCTATCACCTTCTACTGGCGCAGCTACCAATAGAGAAGCTCGTCCGGTAAATGGATGTTGCTGCTGCATTTCTGGTCGAATGACGACCAAATCCCCGGGACTGAAGAGACAAAAGCATCTTTTCGACGGCTGCTATCAGCTCGTAATAGATAATAAGCCGAAACAAAAAGCCAATGAGTGTTCCAGCGATTTCGCCTTCTGAAAGCCTCCGCGGTCGAGAGAATGCTTTGCCGGCGCGCGCTCATTAGGTGCTTAGTTTTATGGCCGTTTTATCTATATGGACACAGCTTTGGTTTTTTAAGTATCCCACCAGGCTGCACACGTAGCACACACACGCACGAACGAATTAAATGGAAGAGTAAAACGCAAAGAGTAAGCAAACGCGCGCTCCTCCGCCTGGCGTATGTTACAATTTTGCATGTTTATAGCCGATTTCAAAATTCCAAATGCGACGCGATGGAATGAAGGAGGAATATTAATGCCTGCGCGTAATTATTGAAATCGTTAGATGACTACGGCGACGATGACTGCCGCCGCCGCCGCGTATGTTTCGGGACGGACACACGTGGGATATCGTAATGCGATCGGAATGCGCTTAATCGTCGCGCAACGGCGGATGGACCACTCTCGCCGCATTCAACAACGCTCCTCCGCAATCACCGGACGAGTCGAACAGTACTTGAAATCCATATCCCGACGTGGATGTATACTTGAATCGAACAAAGAAGGTTTTTGTGCACGCGCAATGCATGTATGCATGCGGATGGCATGTGTCTCGCCGCGTCGCACATATCGCCGCCGTCGGATCATTCACGGCTCTCGGGTTGGGATGGATGTTGCCAGCAGCACCCTGGCCGCCGCGAATGCAGCATGTTAGTCGATGGCAGCAAGCAGAGCAGGCTTACAACAACGTTCGCCTGCTTGCTTGCCTGCTTGCCAAAGGCTGCTCGCACAATTTCCACGTTGCAACTCGTTTGCCAGAGGAGAACGTGGTTATTTTTTGCCGCAATGTTTTCGCATATGGTGCACGCGCATGGTTTGTTTCATTCGGCTTAGAATTAACTTAAAATACTTGAATAGCATCAATTGCAGCAGTTCTCTGAATGAGCACTTGATTATTTTTGTATTCGCAATTGATTGAATTGTTAAAGTGTGAAAATCGGCTTTCATAAGCCATCGACACAGTTTGCAGAATGTTGTTATCATATAATGCCCCCACCAACACATAAACGCGGATTATTGCACTTAAATTTTAATTAAAATGCACCAATTTATATCCTGATCGCCTCCATTAATTCGTAACCCAGAAATGTCAAATGAAATTTAATTGCTTTTGGACAAGGGCTCGCGCTCCTTTTTTGTTGTAATGTGTGCGCGTCATCAACGCAGTGTGCGCGATCGTCGATTTGTTTCGGCTCGTAAATTTTAAATGCCCCGGTAAATTGTAATTGTTACTTCCGGCTTTGTATAGGACAGTTGGCGAATTGGATGTTCATAGTCGTTGCCACTGGCAGTGGCAGTGCCTCCGCCGCCGCCACCGCCACAGCAGCCACGAAATGGAACGCACAGCAAAACGAGCAAAGTTTGCGCGCTTGCAAGGCGTCAGGATTATATCCTGCGTTATTGTATATGCGTTTGTGCGCGCGCGGCTGCTTTTCGGGAGAGGCGTTTGCGCTTTGGGGGCGCTGCAATGCAATGGTGGCGGTGCCCCCCTCCTGTCGCACTTGCGCTCCGACCGCTCTTCGTTCTCTGTCCGTCCGTGTCTCCTATCGATTTTCTTAATGCCCCTAGGGACTCGACTCCGCTACCCAACACGCACCGGCACACACCGCCGTGCATGCGGATGCCCCCGAGCCGCCCCCCAAATTGCGCGCAGAGTGCGGGCGGCACAATACACGAGTCGGCGGCGGCAATGGACAGAGACAGCAAGCGCGTTTCGGCCGCCCTTTGAAGTTTGAATACCTTTAGACTTTACCACTTACCAGAAACTTGTATCAGCATGCCGCCGCTGCTGCTGCCGCCGCCGCCGTCGCCACCATGCGATACAACAGCGCGCTCCAGCCCCATAAAGGAGGCGCGCATACCGAGCGATGTTATTGCTCAACAAAACCCGTGGCGCGCTTAAAAATTAATGAAAAATTTGATACTCTTAATAATTTTATCATTTTTACTGGGATATGTCCAATAAAGGCGCGTCCGCTATAAAAATCTATTAATTCCACCCTTCGATGGATACACCCGCGAAACGCACCCCGCCGAAGATGGCGCTGTTTGGAAGTTGCGAGAGCACCCATTGTATCGGCGTGTTTTACGACCGCAACGTTTATTAACCGCCAAACTGCTGCCTTCCGCTCTTGCTAGCCGAATATGCCTCCACATGCCGTATGCGCGTTTTGTTCCCTTCGCGACGCGAATAATACGTATGTACGTGGAGGAGTACATGTCGTGCTGAATTGCTTAACTCGGCGGCACAACTTGAACTCATTCGCCGCTGTTTGCATCGTCGCCGCCGCCGCCACCACTGCCTCTTGTGTACTTCATTGCAAATATGTTTGCAACTTGTCTCTATGCGTTCGGCGGCGTTCTGCATCATAAACGTAAAATGTGTAAAGTTGCCGCCGCCACTGCCGCCGCTACAAGCCCCTTCGAATGGCGACAATGCCATCGAGATTGACGATTAGCTCTCAAGATGTCTGCCAGCACGGGGCGCGTCTGATGTCATCAAAGAACGCAATTTCATGACATTTTTACGTGTAATTAGAGCGTTGAGTATCTGCAAACATACTCATCTTTGTTTCCCACATCTCGCCATTACATTTGACAATACTGCAAACACGCACGGCATGTCTGAAATGACGAAATTAATTGGCAAAGTTTAATTATTAATCCCGATTAGCAAGTGGCTGCATGAAATTTTCAGTGTCATAAAACACGTTTGCGCACTGAGAGCGGATGAGCGGACGAGTAGACCGCCACACACGTTCAAGTTAATTATTAAAGAGAGTCAAAGAGTCGACAAATTCGACTGGCAAACGTCCACGTTGATTTATTTATAAAGAGCTCGTGAATAACGCCATTCACGATGCTTTGCATGCGAGCAAGACACGCATTGACGAAGAGGAAAAAAATTGTGTTAAAAATACGCGCACGCACCATGGGAAAGAAAGCATTGTGCTTTGGGGCCGGGCGCGTCAAAAGTTACAACTTGATGTCTCAATAAATTTGAACGTTTCCACCAAATCCCGGCCGCATTTTATAGAAGGGAATTATTATCGATATAAATCAGACGCATAACGGCATGTTGTTTTTGCCCTCAAATGTACATTTTTAGACGTTTGGCGGCTTTAATTAGTTCCAAGCAATTTCAAAGCGCGCTGCACTATAAAAGCAACAGTTATACCACATTCGTGCGTACGTACGTACGTGAATGCTATCATTATTATTATTATTAAATTCGTAATGCACCGATAGAGTTACGATGAAGGTATGTATTATTATGAGCGTTGAGATGCACAACGTACGTTTTACGATATATGACGGAATTGTCTTTGCTGACCATCAAATCGAACGAGTGCTAATTGCCCGGCGATTACAACGCGCACTATTCGACGCATAAATTGCATTTAATGTTATTACGGTTTTTCATTTCGTAAAAATCGAAATTATTTGACATTTTAACGTGCGGCAGCGGCGGTGAAATCGTTTCATATTAAAATTTCGCATTTAATTAACTCGCGCATGCATTACGAGCATAAATTTCAAATTAACAAACATTTGTTAACGATTAAAGCGGCAGCGACAGCAGCTCAGGCCGTTTTGTGCGCCGCTCTGGAGGCGTTCAGCTGTGTTTGAAAACTTCACCGAGCGACGAAGAAGAATCTTAGACGTATTAGTTTTTTACGGTGCGCTCGCTGGAAAAAAGACCAACATAAAATCGCGATTTAATTAACGAAAAAGCAAGGCTCCATCCAACTGCAAAGCAAGCAGCCTGCTTGGCTGTCGATGGTAGGCGACGACCGACGGTGACAACGAATCATTAAGAAAGAGAGCGCACTGCCGCGGTGCTCATTAGACGTTTTCGGAATAATTACGCGCCCGTGTTTGTTTGTTTGCTCGCGCATCGCTTGCATGCACAGGCAGATTCAAGGCCTTGGAAGCGGCGAAAAAAAGAAGAAACGACAAAGAATTAAACGTAATAAACGGGCAAAGAAGAGCAAAAGCAACAACAACACCAGCAGCAGCAGCAAGAGACGAAATAAACGCACACGCGGCAAAAAATCATCAGAGTCGTAAAAGCAAAAGCTCGCAGTGCACGAAGAAGGAAAATTAGAATAATCCTGTTTTTGATATACGAACGAAGCGAAAAAAGAGCATTAAAATTGTTGTTCTCCTAGTCGATTTTTGTATAACATTTCGTGCATAATTAATTAATTATTTGCCGGATTTGCATGTAAATTAACGCTGGTTTCATCTGCATTTTATTAAATTCAAACGGTTGTTGAAAAATGAATTAAAATAATTGAATAACTTTTTTCGTCCTTCTTACGTCGTTGAACCAAGCAAAAATTGCCAAGATTTACAGATACAGTAGCAAAACTTTGAAGAATTTTAATATTTATGTTATTTAATTAAACTTTACGAGGATTTTATTTAAAAGCCACTCGTTGCTGAATAAATTTGGAATTTTCAAAATTATTTCACAATAAATTCATGATTAAAAAATTAATAATCTTTAATCACCCGCGAGAATAATGCGAAAACTAACCGGATTATACATAAATAGTTCTTTCACATTCAAGTTTTTGTTTCATACATCGTGAATTTATGGAGGAATTACGTTATTGTTCGCCTTATATTATTATTGAATTTAAAATCTTTTGATTCTAATATTTATGTAAGCAATAAAAACAGATGAGGCAGAAGACCCAAGCTGTGAATGGATTTCATGACGCGTTTTGCTATTTCGGTATTGAAATAAAATACCGCGAAATTCACATAATTAAAATAGACAAAAATAAATTAATCCATTCAAATTTCAACTTTTAATAACATTTACTCTACTAAATCATCACGAAAAAAAAATAAATTTATATCTACGCTTTAACGATAAACCGAAAACAAAATAATTCGATAGCGTTTCGGCGAAAATTTTTTACACGTTTTAAACCATAATTAATCCCCGACATATTTATTCGAAAAAATATTAAATAAATATAAAAATTACAAAAAATTAATTCCAGCTGCCACCGGTTAACAAGCAGCAAACACACATAGTGAGAAATGTCCGAATCAAAAACGACGCAAACGATTCGAAGAGGTGAAAAACAAGGCTCGCGCGCGCGAGCGAAAAGATTGAAAACGGGAACAAGTTCCGCGCGCCGTGTGTCCTCCGCGAAGAACACACGAAGAAACAAGCCAATAACTCTAAACCTGGTTCTGGTTGTCGCATCGCCCCATGACCATCATGAGCATGATGCACGCAAGCAAACGAACCAACAAACAGCCAGGTAAGCACACGAAAAAAGCGGCGTCTGTGTGCGAGCACAGAGCAGAAAAAAGCAAAGCGAATAAAAATCCGAGGTGAAAATAACGAAGCTAGCTAGCTAGGCTCCCACTCGCAATGGAATTGTCACCGGGCGGTGGCGATGGCGATGGCGGCGTACCGCACAATTAATTCATTCTTCTTTCTAGGCCGCCCGCCCGAGTGTATTATTTTTTTCATAAGCGCGCGCGCACGCCTGACTCACAATTGCGCGAGCACTGCAATAATGTTATCAAATGCATAAGAGCGCATACTGTATTATTATCATCTGTTTGCGAGCTCACTTGTATTATTATCAGGCGTATTACACGGCGTGCACCACATTCCACTGGAGTGCGCGTTGATAATTTTGTCATTCGCAGTCTCATCACCGGTTTCGCTGCTTCTTCGATTCCCACGTTTACCATTCGTTGCCGCAGCGCGCTTTCGTCGCCGACGACGCAGCCGGATAGATATTAATTACACATCATAGATATAATTATTCGTCGTCTGCAAGTTAAACTCGTAATGCAATGCGCCAACTTCCTTGCCATTGCATGTCCTGCGCTCGAGGAAAATCCAGCGCGCGAGTTGTACTCGAACCGCCAGCAAATATACATTGAAAACGCTTCAGTATATTTAAGTACTGTCAATATTTTTCTAGCGGAATTACTATTCGAAAAAAAAAAGAAATAAAATTAAAATCATGAATAATATTTTTAGGACTTTTACGAGTGCCCTCTCCGCGAACGCAATGCAATGCCGTGCAATGAAATGAAATAAAATAAGACAAACACGTAAAGGACGAGGCAATAAATGCAAAACGTGTGCGACTTTTATGCGTTACAACGAATATGAAAAGTCGCATTCTGCCTTCTTACGTATGCATTTCACGCGCATGCGACGCGCACTTTTTTCAGTTGCGTGCCGACGGGAAGTTCCTACTTAGGCGGCATTTGCTTGGTGGAAATGATTAAAAACAATCATCAGCGCAACGAACCAATAGAAAAAGTGCGTCTAATTAGACGCAGCGTTTGCGTGCGACGCTCAACGTTTCGCCGCGCAATAATTTCAATAATTTTCCGTTCCACAAAGAAGACGCGGCCGCGCATCACCGCAGCATTATCAACCAACAATTGAATATTCAATTAGTCGTAATGAGATAGCGTAATGCAATAACCAAGAAGTGATTACACTGTTATGTTAATATTGTGAGAATTGACAACAAGTTGCATGCCGCTCATACTTTATCGAGTCTAATTAAACTAATCACTTTCCAGAAGGAAATCACTCGATTTTTGTGCAAAACCTAAAGAATGAATGGCGCATTTCTTACCTTGCTCGGCAAAACTCGTCGTAGCCACAAGGGCGGCGCTGAGTATCGTCAGCGTCGTGATCCTCCACATTGCTGAGCGTGTGTTTCACTTGTAGATCATAGGGTATATGGCGTCGTCGGCGGCGGCGGCGTGAGGCGGCAGCGGTCGGTATTATCGGCGCAAATATCCGCAATTCGCGCACACTGCGTGGGCAATTATTACGCCGACGTCGTCCTCCACCACTTGCTCCTCATGCCGTCGTAGAGCGCGTACGTCCTCGACCGACGACAAAGCTTCCTTCGTCCGTCTGTCCGCCCCCTGGTTGCTGCGGTGTCGTCCCTGCTGCTTTTGTCAATCGGGGACAAGCAGCGCGCAGTGTCGCGCGCGCCAGACACTCAATACAGGCCGGCGTCGATGCAGCAGTGCTCTGCGAAAAAAACAACAAAAAACAAAAGACGATTAGCGAGCGTCGAATTGCTTATGCTTACAGCTTTTTTCCTCTGCGCGCGCTTTGGGGCGATCGGGTTACCCGTCGCGGCGCATGAATACGACGAAGGAGGCAGCAGGCAATCAGGGACGAATACGTGTGGAGAGAGGGATTGCACCGAGTGTACGCGCAAATTTCGCATGTGCCGCGTGCGTATGCAAAGCGCACGCACGTTTTGCACATCATGCTGACTGAGTGAGGTGGTGGAGGAAGAGGTGAGCCGATATGATGATGAAAGGAGTAAATGCGCGCGCGTGGTCCCCTTCGAAGCTTTTTTTCAGCTTCTCGGGGCTTCCTCCTTCATTGGGCCAATTTTTCAATTCATGTGCACGCACAATCAGCGAGAAGGGGGGCACACCGACTCACGTTTCAAGTGCCCTACGAGGTACGGTTTCGAGTTGAGCTTCAATGTTGTACGCCGCGCGATACTCAATACGCGGACGGCGAGAAAGAGAGGCCCCGCCAATGTCAGGACGATCACGCGGGCTGACAATTATTAGGCTACTTCATTGCGCGCAAACGAATGTGAATGCATTCGCTGCATGTGAATTCGCTCTCTTCACCGACGACCGCGCGCACCAACAAAGGCCACTCGTACATTTGAAATAAACACGGGATGACGGCAACTGCCATCAACCGACAACCGGTACATGACGACTACGACGACAACAACAACGACAGCGACGATGACGATGATGATGGCAATCACAAGATGTAATCGTAGACGATTAGCTCTAGTTGCCTGCGATTCATTTACACTTCATTTATACATAAAAAACAATACCTACGCAAGTTCAACCCTTCTCCTTCTCTCCTTCAATTCACTTTACTTAATTTATGCAGCCAATGTAGTCAAGTGCTTACAAGAAATTATGTTTCTTTATCAAATAATCAATCAATAAATGAATATCGAATGACAATCCACTTACTCATTTATTATGTATCAAATCGCAATCTGCTAATTAAAAAAACAAATTAAAAGCTTCAACCTTTATTCTATTATCATACGAGAATATGTGAAAGTAGAACTGGGCAGCCAATTAATTCCCTAAGCGCGCGGACAAACAAGTCGAGTGACTAACGACTGGACACAAATAGCACAGAAATTTCAATGTCATACGAAAAAGTATCTCTAGCGCCGAGATTAATCTCGAAATGCACCATTTAGTGCCGACGAAAAAAAATCTATTTATATTCATTCATTTCCAAGCGAGCTGCAGCGCAACGGTAGTGCAACAGCGGCAAGAGAGACCGGATGTCCGTGATCTCGTTGAAAAGAAGTGCTGCTACTTATATATAAATAAAAGTGGAAAAAGCGCGCGCGGCGAAGAAAAATGCAATCATGCAAAGCACGGCGCATGAATGATGATCAACTACGCTGCGTGCGGATTATACGCCAATGGAAAAAGATCAAAGTCAGCGAACTCGTCCATCCATCCGCAAGGAGCCGCGTCGTCAATCGATCACCAACTACTCACTTATTCATACTTATGAAAAGAGCGTCGAATGCCACTTTGCCGGTTTGTTTGTTTATTAAAACGAAAGCGATTTGTAAACGCATTATACGCGCGTAGCGTGTGTGATGGGCAAACATCGCAGATGTATGTATCTTCTTCGGCCCACGAAAATAAAGTCAAGTCAAGCGGTGCTGACAACGAGTCCAAAATACATTTTGATGATATACAATTTTATTGCAAAGAACTGATTTTTAACCACATGTTGCAGTTAACAAAGAAATTGTTGATACCCATCACTAAATGAAGTCATTATCCTGTTGACGATAATTTCGCGGCAATTTTATTGCTTTATGTATTTTTCATAAAAGTTGGAATAACAACATATCAACAAATTATCACCTTAAATAACAAAATTTGATTACTTTTTGATTACCATTACCGCTGGCAGCTGTTCAAAACTATAAAAAAGCACTAAATCTTTCGCAGCGTCGCCATGGCAACTGGAAACATTAACCTAGCCTAACCCTGGCAAGTAACTTATTACCGCATCTGCAAAACTTTTGACTAAAGACATTACCATCTTAATTACATAATTCAGCGCAAAGTTGAAGTTTTACAGTTAAAAAATCGTAAGGAGACTACTTAAAAAGCGTTTAAGCGCATAAAGTTGTCATTGTTTCTTCGCAGCCGCGTGTTTCAATTTTGCGTAATCCACATTCTGAGAGAGGCGGGCGCACACGCGCGTTTGTGCAATCGCCTTGGCACAATAAATGCGAGCGATAATCGCAATTAAAAGTGTAACACACAGAAACACGCACACACGAAC
>JARJDV010007977.1:0-118917 GCA_030264675.1 Anaulacaspis nigra | reverse complement strand
GTATTATTGGGATGCGGAGTATGAACATTTCTTTTCCCTTAAATATTAAGTCATGGTCCAGTGCACACTGGTCCAAAACGCCTATATTTTTTTCAAATCGTTATATCTAAAAAACTATTGTACCAATTTTCAAAATTTAAATTTTGCTATGCTCAGAGTTTCATTATCTATAAATTTATTTAAATAACTAAATAATATTGTAAAGTTTGTAATGTTTTCATTTTGGTATAATCACGTATTAATCGAAATCAAATTAATCAAAAACCATTGTATTCAAAGTTATTAGGTTACAAAGCAAACCGTTATATATTACTTGTTTTGCCGCAGATACTACGGACCACAGGGAGCTGGAAAGGATTAATGGCATTTCAATTAATTTCAATGGAGATAATTGCTTTGAGATACGAGCAAGGTTACGGCACGACTTAAATTCGTAGGGCGAGGTACCACTGTATTATTAAATTTACCTATTTTCTTGGTTTTTACTTCTTTGAGGTCATTTATTTATTTATTTATTTACAAACTTTGTCTTTACATAAACTTATATAAAAATACAATAATAAAAAAAATTATAAACACGATTCATAATAAAGACAACTAATAATATTATGTAAATACCGGCCATCGACCAATGGTGTTTCAGCCAGAGGTCATTTTTTTCAGAGGTTATTTTTCTACTTTTGTAGAGTACATGTATTGAAGCCAAGCTTTAATAAGACGTGTTTTATAATAATTTTAATGTTGATTTTCAATAGTTACTCGGGTTGTGAGTGTATTAGATAACGTTATACAGGGTGTCCTAAGATAAGTATTCAATAACATGGCAGTCTATGCCCAAATGTATATGGCTATTTCTTCTTTCTGTATGAGAGAGATAGTCATACTGAATATTAAAGCAACTATAAGCTATTTTCCATTTTCAGATCAGAACGAACACATCTTTATGCAAAATATGAAAAATGCATAAAAACATAAGTAACTAATTAGAAAAATAGCGTTTCATGTTAGAATATGAATCTAGAATAAAATTTTATCTCTTTTTATACAAAGCTTATTTATTTAGATATTTATTTATGTTTTCAGAATGTTTCAGAATGTTTTGATCTTCTATAATTAATTGCAACAGAACACTACCAAACCGATACTACTAAAAACTATTACAACTGGCCATCTCTTCCGTGTTGCCCCTACAAAGGTTTTACCCTAATTCTGTCGCCTGTGTAATAGATTCAAGCTTGTACCTATAGCACCACTAAAAATTTAAATTGTTCCACTCTCTTCCTTGAATGCTCTTTGTTGAATTTTAACCATTTCTATATAAGCAAATTGTTATTATAATGCCCAAATAAGCAAATACATTGGTCAAGTTAACTTCCGTGGTAGAGGGTCATATCCCTAGTGACAAAGCTGGAACTTGTCCAAAACTCGTATCAATTCGTTTGGATAGATTGAACAGCGGTGAAAGGTGTTGAGGGCGGCAACTTGCAGACCCTCAATAATACGAATTGTTTGTAAAATCGTCAAAACTGCCCCAATGTAAAATCTTTCATTCGGGTTTTCTATCGAAATATGTTCCTCGGTTAATGTGATAAATTATTTATAATAAGCGATAATTATGCAAATTCACCTGCGAATGTCGTAAAATTACGCAAATTCCGTAAATTAATCTGTTTGCGTGACTAATCGTCAACTCGTAATGGCTAATGTAATAAATATCAATGTTTTGCCATTAACGCATGACAAATACAGGTAAACCTCGTAAACTTCATTTTCCTGTATTTGTCACCTTGTGTATTTGTCATCAGTTTGAATAGGGGATTTCCCGAATACAGAAATTTGATATTATAAGTGGTTTGTGTATTTATCTACAAATCAAGTTGATAAATTTTCAAAAATTTATCATATTTTCCTAACGTATTGGCAATTATGCATAATTACTAGTTAATCATTTTAATACATACAATATTATGCATGCATAATCTGTAATTTATATATTCCTGAGGGGTTGATTAATATACAAATAAGGCATTGATTTAAAAAGCACCAATTACTATTTGTTGCGTTAATTACACTGATACGTTGCAAATGTTGATAATTGCTGGTAATCCTATGGAGAACTTCCTTCTCTATCTATTGATCGACCTAGATTTAAGCACTAAATTAACGCGATACCGGTAAAGAATTTAATTTAAATTATACTTTAAAACGCTACTATCACCAGCTTTAAATAATACTCGTACAGCCGTAATTAAAATTAATTAAACGCCAGCTTAAATAGTAAAACCGTAAAACGGAATATACGCGGCGAGAACAACTAGTGCCTTTGCATTGTGCAAATGCGAATAACAAATAGATACATTGCATACGTTCTACGCAGAGTAATTGTTTATCCATATTTATTGAAGCATTTGCGACCGCTCAGTAGAAGTGACAGACACTTACGCATTTCTCTCGTCGGTGAGCGTAAAAATGACACACATGTAATTTTTTTCGTTTGTGTGGCTTCAACGCTTTTCGAAGCCTCAATTCAAATTCTTTCGGAAAAATTCGTATATAGGAAACCATAACGACGCAGAGCAATTTTTCCGCTGGCAATCGTCTAGCAGACTCAAAAACTGACACATATGCTCTCCCGACTGCATAAGTAGAACATGGGAATTCGCCTCGTCTCTCAGTGCTTCTACTGATCGTAATGCAACGTATGTATTTAAATTTGATTGCAGCCTCCTGAGTCCTGTGAAATTCAAATTGTTCCTTATTCAAACGAAAATTAGATTCGTGCATATATCTTAGCTAAAGTATAATATTTTTTAAGTGTAAGAGTACTATTCGTAGAAATACTACTATCGAAACGATTGATATTTGATTGATATATTTGATTGATATTAATAATATGAAAAGTAAACCTTAACCCCGTACTCCCCAATCGGACAATAATGCTAATACGCTAGTTCGCTTATTTTGTTCGTAAAATTGATGGAATGTAGAATATTTTGCATATTGTTTCAATAATTAACCATAAACATGCTAATTAATTAATATTAATTACTTCGCTGCTATTTAAACTAAAGTTTACAATGTACTGCACACTAGATGGATAATGGTGTTAAAATTATTCAGTTAGTAATAATTTATTTTGGCAACTAAAATCAAATGCAACGATGTGTCAAATTCCTTTTTATTTATACGGTGTCCATCTATGTCTATTATATGTATAACACAGGGTCGCAATAGTATAAAATTACATCACGTAAAAATGGCTGAAACTCTTCTTTCATCGACTCGTCTTCATTGCAAGAAGGATTAAATGCAGTGAAAATTTTTGAATAAATTAACTTGAAACGGTAAAATGATAAAAAGGAAATATAAAAAAGTAGATGATATGCAACCCAAATTGTACATTGCATAAATCAGTGGTGCAGAGCTAAAATTGATATGCGAGCCAAATTACATGACCCTCAAGAAGCCGCAGGCCAAAATATATGGTCCGCATGAAGCCACGGGCTTGAATATACATACATATAATTACACATATATATATTTATATGTGTAATTATATATATATATTTATATAATTACATATATATATTTTTTTTGTATACAGTGCTACCTCCGCACATAAGAGTTTTTTAAGATACAAGCTACGGAGCGAGCTATATTTTGCTTCGAGATGCAAACAAGATTTGAGAGGAATCATATACTCCTCCATAACGTCTATTTTTTTGTCAAATCCCTATATCTGAAAAAGTACCGCACCAATTTTCAAAAGTCAAATTTTTTCCAGATATTTCATTATTTTAAAAATTAAATAATATTTATAACGTAATTAGTGTTTTCATTTGGGCATAATTATGTATTAATTGAAATAAAAATTAATCACAATTATTTAGAGAATAAAACCATTGTATTCAAAGGTATTACGTTGCAAAGTAAACCTCTATGTATTACTTGTTTCGCCAAGGAGAAACTATGGATCACAGGAAGCTGAAACGGATTAATGACATTACAATTAATTTCAATGAAAGGACAATTGCTTTGAGATACGAGCGATGTGAAATACGAGCAAGCTTTCGGAACTAATTAAACTCGTATGTTGAGGCACCACTTTATATATTTTATGGCAAAAATGACATTTACTTTTCCCACGTCTGGGAGGCCGATTGCGATTCGCGGGCCGTATGTTGTGCAGGCCTGACGTAAAGTGCATAAATTAATAAAATAAAAATAATGGGCGTCTAAAAAATTGAATTTTCTGATATTCATAAAAATGGTTTGAAAACTCAGTGCGTCGTTTTTTATGCGCGTAATAAAAATAAATATAGCAACTATTTATGTGCTATTATGTGCTTCGTACACGTTTAAGAAAATTGAAATTAAAAAGAACATATAATTAAAAATACCGCAAATCAAGTAATGTAATATCTGAAAGAAGACCAAAAATACAAAAAGATGCGGAATACTCTAATTGTAATTTAAATGATGAAGAAGTAGAAATAGTCCAGGAAGACCGTCGCTAATGGCCTTACGTCGTGAATCTCAAAGGCAGACAACTCGCGAAGTGGAAAATAATTTCCAACGTATACGAATGAATTTAACTACATTTGAAATTGGATGTATTAATCAATCCTTTGTAAACTATAATTGCATGTATTATTATAAAACAATTAAGCAAGTCGTTTGTTAATCAATACGAGCAAAACAATCATAACCAACAACCTGTTTTGTTTTCGTCGTTTATCCATATTCAACACGCTATTTTGTATTGTCTGCTCGTATTGCACGTCTCGTAGACAATGTTTATTTGTTCGGTACCCAGATGCACGCCAGCGTTTCTTCGCCATTCTTCACCGTTAAACATGCACGCGGCGCGCAGAAAGGACGAGCACGGAGGGCGCTCGAAGAAAGGATAAAGGAGTTGAGGTTCACGTTGCGGTTGGCCATTCAAAGCGGCCCGTGAGATATGTGTCTCCATTCGTCACCGTCCCCGCCTCGTCGTTCTTCTTTAGCTAAAGCGACGCACTGCACCTTTTGCCGACAAGAAAAATGCGCTCCTGCTTCAATACAGCTTGCTCCACTAAATCAACAAATATTCCTCAAACACACAAAAAATAATTCCGCCGATCTTCCAACCTGTAAATCTCATCGATTGCTTCGAATAAAATAAATATCGAATGCGGCTCCATTGAATTTTACACTCGAACAAAATGGCGATGAAACAAAAATCAACCGAGCAAAAACCGTGAAGGATACATCAGCGGTGGCGTGCATTCACATCTCATCCCTCTTCGCCGCAATGCACACGCCAAAGAGGGTAAAAGAGCAAGCGATAGTAAAGAATTTAGCAGGTAGAAGAAACCATCAACGTGTAATACATCAACTAAACGTAAATCTTTCTTGCTTCTGCACTACTCACACGCTCACTGCTAGGCAACCCATCGTGCATGTACAGCTGCGAGTGAATACAAACGCAATTTGTTGATGCTGTTTGCCATTCAGACGCATCCTGCAAGAGAGCAGCACCATCGTCGATGCCAATAGAGGAGCGCACGAATACGAATGAGTGGTGGAAAAATAAGCAAGTTGTGTGTTGCAATTCGCGCCGTGGGGTTCGGCGAAGAAGACGTGTGTAGTGTAGCGTTGCAAGGAATGCAGTGTTGCAATGTCGAGCAGGATGAATGAATAAGCCATTGAATGTTTTAACAGCAAATGGAAGAAGACTGTTAGCTGCGCCAACATCGCCAACATTCGCGCGAACGCAAATGACAGGCATGCAGCTGAAACTAAAGTGGGAAATGCTTTATTTCGTGGCTTCGTGCATTTTCGCACATAGAGCTTTTGGGGTTGCAAAATGCATCCAAGCTTGATTTCCACCTTCATTGCTGACTGAATCTACGGATATTTTATTCACGCAATGAATAACCCCTCTAAAACCTAACCGCTGTTTAACAAACAACGTTGCCATTCATCCGACGCGCATGCACGCGTACCAACGTCCAAAACAAATGTAATTTGAGGTAAAAACAAAAATCACTAGAACCTCTAATACCATAAGAGTGCTTTTAGTAAATTATTGCATCTCTCTTGCTCTCTAATCTATTTTTCATAGGAAGGTATTTATCCCATTTTTGCTTTTACGCATTTTTTATTATTTATTTAAGGCGAGTTATGCGCAATTTTTTAAAGCGGTTTATCTAAATGATCCAACATCAGTTATCCTTTCACGCACACAGGACGCGCCGGGACTTTTTCATATTTTCACATTTATTTATCTCAAGGTCCCACCTCTCAAGTCCTTCAATTTTTTAACTCACTTTTCTCCCCGTCGCGCCCCCTTGGATTCTCACATCGGTTCTGCGCATTTTTTCATCTGCTTCATCTTCATTTTATCCTTGGAGCTTGAGTCTCGACCATATTTCTCTCGTCCGCGTGCTTTTGTTTATTTTAGTTCCACGTTCATTGCCTATCCGTTGCTGGAGCGGGCCGAGCGAGCACTCGAAGACGAAGATAATGACTGAACGTGTGCCAGGATGTGATACACTTGTATCGCCTCTGCCGCCTCTTTTGTTTTGTTCGCTTTTTCTGCTTCGTCTTTTTTTTTTGGGCCTTTTATCCTGGTTATGAGCACATGTACTTCATAGTGGCAGGCGATGCGAAGATGAGTAAGCCATCCGTGTCCTGCGAATAGCCTGCAGGGAGCGCGCAGTGGAGAGTGCGTCTGGCACCTCCCGGGTTGCTTTAGTATTTATTTCTTCGGCGTTTATGATAAATGGCTGGCGGTAATCCCGAGTAAAGCCGCCACTGGATCAACACAATAGTGCAAGGATACACTTCACATTACCTCACTCACGATATGTCTATGCAGCCGCCAACTTCCTGGGGGGTCGCAAACCGGGGATCGAAACTAGGCCAAAATTGACTAAATTTTAGCAGTACGTATAATTAATGAACTTTTAATTTCGCATTTGCTCGCATTTGGGAAATTGTAATTAATTTTCCCTTTTACGCATACATTTTTGAGTTTTCCATTTAGTCATTATATTTAATTCACTATTTGAATTATTAGGCATTCATAATGAAGAGGAATATTTTAATATGCGATGAATAAATTTCGCTATTAATAACTAATTTGAAGCGGATGGAATATTGTTGAAAAGAATTTGCGGTTTTAAATTTGCGGAATAATTTTAGCAATTATGAAGCAACGTATAAAATATTGTTATTTATAAAATAATTCATGGGAAATGCATAATGGTTGTTTGACAGCTTTGATATGAAATATTATTTACAATTATAAAAGGGGTGAAATAGTATTGATTTAGGGGAGGAAGCTGATTGCATATTTTTGAAGTCATCACGAATTTTATGTAAATAACTTTTTCTTGTCATAATTTTTAATAATAATATTAATTATGCCAAATAAATAATAATTAGTTGTTTGTAGAGTATAAAATATGATAAATAATTGTAAACAAGGGTGGAAAAGTATTCAGTTTGTAGTTTTATGTAAGTAACTTTTATTTCTCTTAATTGTTAATAATATTAATATTTATGCGAAATAAATAATAATTTTTTGAGAGTAGAGTATATAATAATATTAACAATTATAAAAGGGTTGCAAAACTATTCATGGGGGAGACACTTCATTATCTATAAGAAATCATCTTTAATTTTATGTAAGTAACTATTGTTTCTCTTAGTTGTTCATAATGCTATTATTTATGCAAAATAAATAATAATTTTTTGAGAGTGGAAATTCTAAGGGAGGAAATTGATATCTAAATTTTGTTAGGTTATCTTAATCTTTGATAATTATTTGCAATTATAACTGTTGTAAAAAAGTAATAGTTAATTTGCAGCATATTTTAAAATACTTTCTGCATTATTAACAAACATATCATACGAGTCAAAAACTATCAAAAAATAGATAAACTGAATAATTTATGAATCATCATTAACTTGAGTAATAAAATTTTCCATAAAATAGAATTGTTTATAATAATTTATGAGCAAGAAATAATGGGTAATGAATAATCGTTACCATATTTTAAAATGCCTAAACGGCCAAAAAGGGTTAATCAAATAATATATACAGTAATTCCTCCTATTAGGTGGAACTGTTATAACACGAAAATAAAGGATAGATTTCCCATACGCGTATTTCCCAATTCCGGGCACGAGAGCTATCGTAGAACGTGTTTTACTTTAACACGTAACAAATCTACGGATCACACAAGGGATGACTGTATATGTTTAAATTTTCTCTTATTTAATGATTTAAAAGGGATGAAAAACTAAAACTATTGAAATGTTTGTGCACTTTGACCTTCAAAAATCGTCGTATTTAGAATAATTAATTGGAAATAAATAATAATTAGCTATTATGGCAGTATATTTTAAAATATTCTCTGCATTAACGGAAATAAATAAAAATATTTGAGAAAAATGTTTAGCATTAATTCGATTAATTAGAAATTAACATAAATATATTCTACCCTATATGCATTCCGTATTATTACCTAATAGAAACGAGATGGAAAACTATTAAAACATTTGGGGAAATTGCGTAAACTGGAATATTTGCAATGATTATTAATCTGGTATTGATTTCCTCATAAAATGATTCATGGAAGTAAATGATACTTATTTTGCAGTAAATTTGATAATGCTCTTTGATTATTAACTGCAATAAAAGGCATGGAAAACTTCACTAAACATCGAGCACACTGAGCGAATATTTTAGGAATCATCATCAATTTGTTATTGATTTTCTCGTCAAATTTACTAAACATTTTAGGAATCTTCTTCAATTTTCTTATAATATGCTTTTTCAATTTAATTATTTACGATTGAAAACAAATAAGACAAAATACACTCTGTATTATTTCCTAATAGGAAACAGATGGAAAACTATTGGAAAACGACGGTAAAATTGGAAACTGAAATTGGCGTTTTGAAATTGTGTAATAGTTGCATTAATCAGTGACGTGTTTCATCTCTTCAATCAATCTTAAATTACAAGGGGAGAAAATGGCCTCGCACCTAACCTCACAACAAGTTCTCATCCCTTGTTACGAGAACGGCTGGCGGTGGTGGTGGCGGCGGGCGGCAATGGGTTGCTTTGTTGCATTGCAGGTGATTTCGTGTCCTGCGAGAAGCAGAAACGCAATGCGAGAAGCCGGCTGATGCGCACGTGCTAGTGGGGCTGCAGTAATAGTGCTGTTGCGCCGCTCCACCCGCCGGCGAACGGGTGTGAGAGGATGTAATTTCATCTTGATGAAATTGCGCAACATACAGGCACTCACATCTCACTTCACCTTCGACCCAGCGCCAGATACTCGAGGGTCATTTCTCATTGAGCATGTAACCTATAAAGCAATTTCGCGAAATCAATAATACAACGATAAACGTCAATTGAACAAGATATTTCATTACTTGCCTGCAAAATTTCCAACGCAATTTTAATTCTATTTCCTTTTATTATTGTGTTGCAGATAGGCAAATTATAATTTATAACCAAAACATGTAAAGCTTGCTTGTGGCACTTGGAGCACATGCCATTGGTGGCGCCAGCAGCACACGTACCGGCCTGCATCATACATTTGTGCAGCGCCGAAGACTGTCACCAGCATCCACACGTACGAACCTCGGCGGTAGAGGTTTTATTTTGAGAAACCTGCCGCGTATATTTTATCGACGGTGGCTTGCCGCCCTTCAGCAGCACCAGTTACGTTTTTTTGTTCGCCATGCACGTCACTATACCAAGTGTCCCATTCTCGCCGCCCTCGCAGACCCACGCACATTATTTGCATCCACCTGTAGCACACACACGCAGAGTATGCATTATGGAAACTGTCGTGTCCCCACGCCGGCACTGGCCGATTGTTCATAATGCGAATGCTATGTATAAATATAACACACGAAGGACACAAAGAACGGACGAGAGTAGTAAATTGCATTTTCAAATAGCAAGTGAAATTTCATTAAGCACCGGATGCTCGCTTAACGACGCAAAATGTTAACAAGCATTTCATGTCCTTTATTTTACGCTCATGTCAGCTGTCATGTAAGTTAAAGTCGTCCAACATAACCAATAAATAATTTTATATTTCGCAGCACGTTGAAAACAATTGCAATATTGACATTTCGTGTAAACATCCGTGCAGGACCAAAAGACTCCTGACTTCGCCACTTTTGCCACGAGGACAACGTATTATTTATTACTTTGCCTCCACGCTGGGTGAGTTTTGTTTGTGATGATTGCAAGATAAACAAACACAAGGTCCATAAACAAGTGCAGGTCCTTTAAGATTCCGCCGAGGGATTCATATGAAATTGTTGATTGGTCCTGGATTTATTTTATTTTTAGACGCAACGTCGACGAGAACGAAAATAACAGATGCTTGTTTATTCGCTCAAGGATAATAAAAATGAGAACAAAATATTTCCGCAGTCATAACCTCTAAAATAATCTCTCGCAAAGTAGGTGGGTATAACATTACGAAATAGTCTGGAAATTAATAGTTAAATAGCACAAGTTTGGTGTATTTAGCGGTTAAAGTTTCCCGAACTGGAACTAAAGAGGAGGAAATTTGCGCCATCTATTATAAGCGCAACTTTTCTATAAGCGCAGCGAAATTCAAGAGATGCGAAGAGAGGGTGAGAGACCAATTCAAAATTTCACTCAAAAACTAACAGCAATAAACTCAACTCGGTGAGGGAGTTCGACAAGTTCCGTGTTTCGCCTGTGCGCGAAGAGCGTAAATTAAAATATGCTTGAGTAAATCGCCCAATATTGCAATGGCGTTATTGATTTTATATAAAGAGTTTCGTAAACTCTGCACTCGAGAGAAATGAGCAAATACGAAGCAGCGCACGCAAGGAGAGGAAGATTGTTCAAGTTTTAATATAAATTAATTGTTTGTTAATTTATTCGACGCGAAATATTCGAATATTTTACAACGCAACACGCATAGATAAGCTTCAACTCGTTATCAAAGATTCTTTTGTTTATTGTTGTTTATTGTTCTTGTTCCAATATTTACCCGTGCGCTTTGCGCAATTGTCAGACGCGCATTCATTTTCGATGGTGATAAAATATGAATTATTATCCCAGCGGCGCGCACACGAAGACAATACGTAAGTCATTTCAATGATTGCGTACAATACGTCGAGGGAAAACTAGTTCACCAAACTGTTCCGAAAGTTTGAACACGAAACTTTTACCTCACTCACTCTCTGTACCTGCGCACGTTGGATTAAATTGTTTGAATATTCACATTACGTATCGCGCAATAATTATTCCTATTTCATAAATTCATTGCGCTGTGTGCGCGAGTGGGAATGAGTGAGAAATGGGAGCGCGGAGTGTGTTGTTTTGAAAATGGGGATGTTTTGTAAAGTAGGATACTCTAACGTTGACCGCATGCATGCCAGCCATGCGTGTAATAGCAGTCGAGTAATACTATTAAGCCATTTCCAGCGATTGCCCAGCCAGAGAGAGAGTGTAATGCATGGGGACACAACGTGTGTCTGACCCTTCCAAGGACATTTTCCAGCGAAACGCCTTGTTCACTCGCCCTAATCCGCGTGCTAATCCCGACGTGTAAGGCGGGGAATCCTACACGCTGTCCGCGTGTAATTGCCGCGTGGCGTGCTATAAAAATTCATGTCCGGGATGAACACACCGCGCGCCGCAGCGCAAAAAGGTGCCTTGCCTATGTTTAAATAAGCATTACAAAATACGTCTGGGAATTCCTTGAGGTGCACGCGAATGGTGAAAATTGCGACGCAGTGCAAGATTGCAAGCTTTCCGGGATTAACAGACAAAACATTGAAAGTGATATCTTCAACGCATCCTTTATAATTTAATTTATTATTAAATCGTTTTTATTTACTCTCTCGGTTTGGGCGTAGAGTGGAAATGCGTAAGTGATTCTAATGAAGTAATTATCCTTTAAAATAGGATATATATATTTCCAAGGATAAAAACAAGCATTTTTTCTTCCCGCACTGTGAGACTTAGTAAAATGAGCTTGAATTCATAGTGCTTTCTAGAGGTTTAGTGACAATTTTTGGACAAATATATTTTAAAGTAATTTTAATTTGTTGTTAACATAACTCACTTAAGTACTATCGAGTTCTAAAGAATGAATATAGATACATTAGTGATACCCAGAGAATTCCGACTACTTATGATATGCATTTAAGACAATTTATTGAGTCGACGATGTCTTAAATTTAATTTATGGATATTTTACTAGGCAATAAGTCTTACAGTGTGGCAAATATGGTAATTTCAAGATTTTATTGAATTGTTATTATCTATGTTCCTTGTACTTACATGATCTATAATTGTCCTTGTTGCCTTATCTGGAAATAAATTGGCAAATTTGATCAATTTTCAACTTAATCTTTGACATGAAAATTGTTTAAATGTGATGCTACATTGAACGAAATTAATAATCGCATTGAATTAACTCAGAAAAAAAGCCTCAATTGTCCATTTTCTTATTATAAGTAATTTTCTTATTATAAGTGATGTATTTCCTGGATTATAAGACGCACCCCTAATTTGTGAACGCATTTTTTAAGAAAATAGATTTACGCAAATTTGTACTACATATAACACGCATCCAAATTTTGTTCCCATTTTCTAATTTTTGGAGTCTTATGGTCCGGGAAATACCTTAGCTACCCTTAGGAATAGAACGAGAGTAAAAATGTTCAAGGATAAAAAATAAGATTGTCGAATAGTTTAAGTAACATTCCTGAAAGAAATATGGAAATCTTTCCAATGGTTTCTTAGTATAAGTAATTTTACTTATCTACCCTTAAACGAAATAATGTTAATAACTTTTCAAAATATTTCTAAAACTTACTAAATATGAGATAAAGAGTCCTCAACTCCCTCCCATACTTTCTTAGTTATGATAATTAAGAATTATATTAGTTCCATGCACATAACCTCAAATATGAAGTGAAACCTAAATTAATTGTTTTGAAACATTAGTTTAGCAAATATCAAACATGAATGCGCAATTAAATGCCCCCAAATTAACAATTCTGCATTTTATAGACATACGTTGGAAACGTTGGAAAGATGATTTATATGGTAATAGAAAAGTGATTAAAAGTTTTATAACTGCTGAAAATTTGGTCGAATTTAATTTAGAAGGTAATGGGTTATAATCCTGAGAAGACAAATATTAATTTATTTTGGTTTCATGAAAACTATAAGAGATATTGAAATAATTCCTGCAGCGTGAGAAAGTGCATTAAATTATTTATACTAGTTGTAAAAATTAAATTATTCTGCGTGATATATTCGGAGATGTAAGCGTACAAAGTTGATCCATTTTAAGTGGTGGTTAAGATGACGCGTCACGGCGAGAGAATTTTAATGTGCCTTAAAAGTTTTAAGAATTCTGCATAAAACAGACAGGTATAGTTTCACGCCATTTCTTGTTGCTCGTTTCGCAGTTTTATGCTATTTTCCTTTTTCGGTTTTATATTCAGGCATAACGAGAAGATTGTTATGAGAACAGAACTAATACGAGTATTACACCTAGATCGTCGTAGCTTCACTCGCGATAATTCGTATAAGCCTGTACAAGGACTATTTGGAAATTAAATGTCCAACGTTGATTCCAGCCCAAAAAAGGTTATACGAGTACTACCCGATATAGTTACGACACGCTGCATAGTAGGATCTATAAATTCACTAGAATGAAACATCAAAATTCATAAAAATAATTATTTATCAATATATAAAGGATAGTTATAGTTTATGAATCTGATAATTAGCAGTAATGTAGCGCTAAACTTGAACAATTTTTTGTCAAAAAGTTAACTGAAAATTGTTAGCTGGTTTTTTTTCAACACTTTAAAATAACATTACCATAAAGGCCACAAAGGATTTTGAAAGTATTTAATTACTTTTATGCAGTTATAAATGTTTCACTTTTCGTTTGTACGTAGTAAATTTTGCAAAATTGCACGAAATAGTGACCAATGCACAAAACACGCAAAATTTGAACTTTATTTGTCAATTACTTTTATTACTTTTACTAGCAGCTATCAACTGGCATAGTTTGCTACTTTATACAATTTAGTACCAGCAAACGAAAAGCTTTTTGCAATTTGATAATGTTAAAAACAGTATCTTTATAACTGTATAAAAGTCTTTTAGTTATTATTAAATTTATTTTAATTAGTATAAAATCTGTTGTTAACATAACTATTAGCAATATTGAATTCTAAACAAATTCGAATACTAATTCCGATTGCTTATGATATGCACTTAGACACAATTTATTGAGTAGACGATGTCTTAAAGTTTAATTTATCGATAAGACGCACAATCCACACCATAAGACACATCCTATATTTAAATCTATTTTACTAGGTAATAAGTCTTATCGTGCAGGAAATACGGCAATTCCAAGATTTTATTGAATTGTCATAATCTATGTTCCGTGAACTCTCACGATCATGAAAATTGTTCAAATTTGGCGCTACGTTGAACAAAATTAATTGAAATAATTCTTACTGATTCATGTACGTATCTTTTATAGATTGGCAAAAATAACATTTCAAAAATATGAATTTTCATTTTTTGGTAGTGAATTTTTCAAGCCCACTGCACACTACTATATTGCACTCATTGCATACAATTCTGAAATATGTGTGTGAAACATAGTAACAACACACCATAAAAGGACTATATCTGTCTTTTTTATGCGAAAATTTAACAATTTCTAATTCGCATTAAAGTGGTCGTATCTGGCCAATTTTTATAACAAAACTTGCCCAATTTAATACGATTATATCTGTATCTACACCACTTAATAAATTTATAACCTCAGCGATTACAAAAAATTTAATGAACCTTCTAGTACGCCAACCATCCCTGCAGTACCTGTATTCAAAATTCAGAAATTAATATTCACTTTATATTGCTATATAAATCACCAATAAAAATGGTTAAATATAAAGGAAAATCCTCAATGGATAAAAGCGTAGCCCAATTTTGGTATACAATCACCAACAAAGGGACTCTTCAGCAAAAATGTTTAAAAAGCGGTCTTTTTACAACCTTGAATTAAACATCAACCAAGTTTCCCTGCTCGTAAAATCTCAGCGCAAACAAGCTGATTTAATCCGAGTACGCATATAGGTAAAATATTTTTTATAAATATAACATAATAAACGTTATCCATTACTCAAATAGAATAAACGATTGAGAAAGATTACGTGTAATAAATTTTTGCAAACAAATTGATTACCGAAATCAATTTACGTGATTAATCTAATTACTGGTAATGAAAGAGCATTTTATTAATTCCACTCCAGATCTTGCATTGCTTTTGCTTCTTTGACCATATTTCCCAATTCAAAAAGCCGGACGAAACAAGCCATGTATAAACCGGAATTAGGTCCTTTTTAGCGTTTATTAAGCGTTATTTCGTTTCGCCAGTATTTTCGTCTATAAAGCAGAAAGGTGCACATGCATGAAGAGCATGTATTTGTGAAAAGCGAAAAGGCCAAAGGTTCAATTATCCACGCAAATTGGTTATCAGCGGCGATTCGATTTTCTTCTCAATTTTCCTTTATCCTTTCTGGCGTTTCGCAAGCAATGTTAGCGCACGGTTTTGCCTTTTAAGTAAATGCGGCATTTGTGCGTGCTTGCTGATAACGAGCACTTAAATTAAGTATGCTGGAAAGATATATCAGTCGAATGATAACGGTATGACACTTGCGGGATGCGTAACGAATTGTAGCGGTCTCTTAATGTGCCTTCCTGATGCTAATGATTCTGGACGTCGAGCCTCACCCAAGGCGGCAGGCCGGAACAAGCGCTTACAGTCGTGTCATCCGTATCGACATTCCGGATTCAATTAACCTCTAATAACTCAAGAAATTAATCAATAAAGCGGAACAATTAATTAATGGAGATACGCACCCCCAGATACAATTGAGTCCTGTAATTCCTTGATGGCGTGCGTCGTTCCTATTTCTCCTATCAAGGACACATAATTCACCCATCAATTCCATTCTTCCCGCAAATTCCAGCATTCCCGCTATGACGGTACGTTATTTATCTGAATGTTATCTGCCTATTCAGACAATTAACCATTCACAATACATTTTCCGGGATTATTAATTCTGGGCAATCTACAAAATTAGAAGAAATTGCAAAAATTATTACGTTTGAAGGATGTAAATTGCACTCCAAACCGATGAAGTGTGGCATTACAAGCTGGAAATTGATTCCACGCGCACACAATACCGCTACTAATGCGATCGCATTTACGTTTATATTTACCACGTGCTGAAAGCGTCCTTGGATCCTGCTATTCCCGCTGCTTCGGAATGTAGTTGTAGCAATTTCTTCCCATGTCTGCAGCATGGGAGACAGAGAATCGAGTCCTTTATTCCCTGTCGCCATAAATTTTCCTTCGGCCTGCCCAAATGCACCTAGTGCACCCGTTGCGCTCCTTATGCGAGAATTTAAATAGTTTTAGTGCATCGTCTGGAAATAAATAAAAATATTAAAAGACGTTTATGGCCACAAGACACACGCGCAAGAATTCCGTTTTAATTATATTGCTACTTTAGAATACGCAAATCGCAAAAACAAAATGACTAATGCGGCCTGTACTGTGTTTGGCATGAATGCAAATTGAATTGCGCAAAATACAAACTACATGCGTGCACACGCCGCATGCAAATTGCACCGCGTAAGCCTCCGGACACGCCGGCCATTGATACAATTGTTATCCTTTTATTGTTGCGTGCATCGGTGCCGATGCTGCGAATTGAATTAGCCATTAATTAATCGCATTAGACAGTTTCGGTTTGTAAAAATAATCGACACGATAAAGTAGTTGGCACTTACAATAATTTACAGCGTGCTGTGCTCGCGCACGACTTACGCCCAAGTGATTAATCGCCTCAGTGTCAAGTAATTTAACATAAGAAAAGCTATTTTTCATCTATTCCTTTCTTCTCCTCCTAGCGCGAACGTGAAAAAGTCACTTGTTGTTACTCTGCGCAAATACAATTTCAACAAATTGTTCTTTTTAAATTCTATTAAATCCGGATGCTAATGATTTAGAGCGATGGTTTTCCAAGTTATTTAACCTCTCTTTCAAGAAAAAATATTACCTGCCGGCTCTCCAAAATTAATTTATACTTTAGATGATCATCGCCCCCTTGGACTCCTGCAGCGCTTACAGCGCCCGCTTTGCGAATTACTGATTAGAGAATTGATTAATATTATTGCAGTGGATTGCACTGTTTTCGAAATCCCGAAATAATTAGCCTTGCAAATAGAATTCAACCGCACGAATAATATAAATATTGAATCCATTGCAAATAACTGCTGAATTTCCAATTTCGATTTTAGAGTAAAAGCGTTCAAGTGACTTGAAAATGATATTCCTATTTGAACTCATGTTCGACCACTTGACACAATGCTCGTGCACTTCGTAAGGATTCTTTGTCTGCGCCTGCTCGCCAGTAACACGTGCGAAATGCGGCCAATATCTTTGAAATATTTCCATTTTAACAATGGCAATTTAGCGTGACACACCTCGCAGTGACATCGTCTGCAAAGTGATTGCACCTATCAGTCGAGTACGTGTTTTTCTTGCATGCATGCGACATGTGTTTTGCGCAAATGCGACGCATCTTAGTTGATGGATGCGCTGGGCCATTTACGGATTTTATGTTTATTGCGCGGCATTTCCGCGGGAATCGATCCACGGCGGCGATCGCCGCTCCCGCCGACGCAGCGCCGATTGATATGCGAGCTGCTGCCCTGCCATTAGACGCGTTTGTTTCGCCTGACGTTTACTAATTGGATTTTTAAAACGTCCACATGATGTCCAACGCTTACATGCTGCATCCCCCGCAGGTGTACACATTTATCAGTCGTATACGTGCATTCGAAGCACACGCTTCCAACTAATGCAATTCCATTCGGGGCCAGGCGAGTCTAACTGTTTCAATCGCTCTGATTTCCACTCGTGCATCGAGCACTAAACGTTCAAGTGGCCGCTGTGTATCAGCAACAAGCGACCTGCAATGAATATTAATGCAATATTTCAATTACACTTTGCAAGAACTGACTCTAATTAAATCGCAATTAGATACGCACTACCCTGCACCATATAATTACAAAATTGATTCATACTTTGTTGATACTTTACAACTTTGTAATTTTAAATTTTAGAAAAATATTGATGCTTTTACAACTTTGCCAGTCCTCCCTAATGAGATTCCGTGTAAACATGTACTTTTTGAACTTTGTTGATATTTATGCTTGCTGCACCTAGAAACTAATTCAACTTTAGTTTCTTACTTCTAGAAAGAAATCAAATTAGAAACCTAAGAAGTCGTAAGATGTGCAATTGGATTGTACATACATAGTTGCAGAAGTGAGAGTGCCAATACATGGATTGTGTACAGATAAAGCAAGTTGAATTTGATGGACATGATGTTCCCAAAATGCATCTCCAAACATGCAATGATTGCGCATTTACCGGCGGTTGCAATTGCCGCCGACGAGTGAAGAGTGTGGCCATCGACATGAGCACGTTCCACATTTCCACGTGCTGCGTTGGCGAAATGACCGGCTGTTACACCCATCAGTGGTCACATAACATGATTTATAAAATCATCACTGTGAATTGATGTCTGGCAATGGCATTTTTTAACAACATGTTACCAGTTCGCCGCGTGCTCACTAACAATTATTAAAACTCGTTAATACGATCACTCTAATTGGAAATAATGAATAAAACACTAATTATTACAATCTTACTTCTTCAAACTAAAATTCAAGTGGCTGTCTACCACGTGGTCATGACAAAGTCGAAACGGCCATTATTAACCTGTCGAAAGTTGGAGAACACTAACAGCATACGTCAACTGTGAATTATGGAAAGTTAAATGAAAGAGAACAGCTTTTAAATTACTGCTTACACTTTAACAAATTTTGTAAACAAACAAATCTTGACTTCACTCCCGAAGGTCATTGTTTCGCGTAGTTTCGTGCACGCATTGTGCTGCCGTCGCTGTTTTCAACGGCACGAATTCGAATTTAATCATGTAAACAAACAAGTACGAAATTAGTTGGAGAAACAGTTATAGAGAACAGTTAAATCTGTGAAAGTGGTTACAAATGTGAGTGCATTTGCGAGGCAAGTAATGTATAATCAATTAGTACATTTAGTTTTTAATTACCCCATAATAAACAGTTAATTTCAGAAGGGAAGCATGCATTGAACTACTGCATAACGAACACAACACTGGGAAATGCAGGAAGGCACTTTAAAATAAAATTGAGCTATAAACCAAAAATTACATGACATTAAACCGTCGTTATCGTTTTATTGAATACATTAGGCGTCCTCCTCTTGCTGCTTTCGGTCGATACGAGCAGTAAAGTGCATTTATTGCTTCAACAACATCAATAACTGCGAGTCTGAGAAGCTTGAAAAAACAAAAGCAAATTTTGTGAGTTGCTATGATTATGTGCATACAATCTTCACGCTCCGCTTCCTAATAGTATCATAATGTAAGTGCTGTTTGGGGATGCTGATCATATCAACTTTTATAGAATCATGCAATATGTTGCTTTAAAAATCATTTGACGTCTTCAATCTTGTTCAATTTACTGTTATTTTTTCGCCCTATTTGTACATCAAATGAAGTGTATCTTTGCTTGGGTTATTTGTACTTCATTGCGCAGCGTCTGGCGATATAGTTGGTTTACCTACTAATGTTTTTCTTTCTTGTTAGATTCAGCAGGAAGATGAAAGGGCCCCACGTAAAGCAAACCGACCGCTGTTGCTGAGCAGATAGGGATGATGAAGACGTCGATTTCCTGAAATGCGAATACGATTCTTCCATTGACATCACTTCTTCAGACGGGGACAGTTTATCCGCTTCGCTTCGTTGTCCCCGACCGGATATCGCTTGATTTGTTCTCTCAAAGTGCACGGAACAATACCGGAGTGATATCGTATCAGATTCAATAAGTTACGTCTTCTTTTATTGATATTTACTTGTCTCTTAGTTCCAACTCGAATTTGAATTCATCTTCGTTAGTTTTATTTTAGGTTATATTAGTCAAACTGCCTATGGAATGTAATTGGATGAAACTTCCAGAAAAAGTTGCTTTTAAACGAGGTTAAGTCGAAAAGTTATGTAAGCTGCAAATCTAGTGATTCATTTGATGAATAAATACAGAGAGGGAATTGGATTAACACTGAGCTGTTCGAGTCTAAATGAATAAATATTAAAAAATGCACCTTAATGAACGAGTTCATGGCAGTAGGCGCTATCAGCAAATGTAAACAGATCTTCATGGAAATAAACACGTCATCGACAACTGCAAACAAGCGGCAATAAATAATAGCGTCCTGCCCGTGTTTCCATAATGCTCTAAGCGGTAAACTGCAAGAGCTTACTTTGATGCGTTTAATTTATCACGAATGCAGTGCATTTTTCTTTGCACGTAATTCCCTTTGAGGATAAGCACGCAACACCTTGAACAGATGCTTTTAATTAGCGTGTTTTTTTCGGAGGCATACGAAATGTAAACGTTCTACAGCTTTTGCAAGCAGCTGTTGAGCGTCTTAATTAATAATTCAGCTGTAATGAAGGGGCTTGACTCGCAAGTACATCCGCGGGAATTTATCAAATGTGTTTTGTATTGCAAAAGCTGTTATTATCCCGCCCTTTCAAAGCTTGTTTAGTTAAGATCCTTCAATGCTTCTTTAGAGCATTTGCTCAACGACATTGCGGTGTTTTCCAAGGATTTTCAAGGAGGATTTCTGCCTTTGTATTTACTATAAGTCATGCTAGGATCCATTGTCTTGAGAGCTAATTAGTTCAAGTATAATTAAATTTTCTTGTTTATGTTGTACGAGGAAATATGAGCTAACATTTTTCTACATTAGAAGTATTTCTGAAATTATCTACACTAGTTAGCAAACACCAGATGTTTTTGCTTTCAAAGTAGCAACATAAATAAATATTTGTTTAATACAATTGCAATAGTGAATATACCTGAAGATTTGTGTTGCTAACATTGAATCCGCATCTTCATATAATGACCTATGGAATCAGGTTTGCCACCCTTTTCAATTATATTGTTACCAGATTCTAGTAAGTTCGCCCTGCCTCGCCCATCTTCGGTACGCAAGGTCAAGCTTGCTGTGCGTGGTGCTGCTAGAGGTAACAGGCCTCCCTATTGATTACATAAAACTGTGTTAAATAACAACAATCAATTGTCTTCTACAATGTAAAATCAATCAATTGTCTTAATTATACTATGAGTTTTCTTGCGTAAGCATAGGCTCAACTATACTCATTGGAACGAACGCGATCGTTAATATTTTCTATCGGTGGACGCTCGTCCGCCATTGTGTTTGTTAGCTATCGTGTTGATCTTCCTCGCAGCGCCAAGGCATTTGCACAATGCTAGGTGAGTGATTTTGAATTTTTGTTAAATTTTTAAGGGCACAACAAGTAGTTTACGACATCCATGATTCCATAAAGGGTAAACTACTTCAGCGTACACACATGAACGTTCAGATGTTTAAAGCCCTATTTTAAAGTCCTATGGACCTATTGGAAGTGTAGTGCTTATTCGACTGGATCATTTTTTATTATGAGCTCATTCTCTGTAAATATGTTTACACGAATTAGTGTAGTTGTGCATACTTAAATTGTAGTATGTGTAAATTTAGCAATGTTAATTTAATTATATTGCAAAAATCGACATCCAATTGTTTTGTAAGCATGGTTCGTACTTTTTCAGTGATCAGACCTCCGATGCTGTAGGAGATTTGGCAACGTGCATATCTTGCTCCCTATTTGATAGCGATCATGCAGAGCAGCCATAGTGACTCCATTATTGTAGACGGCCAATTGCTTCTTCATATATACGATGAATAGCTGTTAACTATAGTAAAGTAAGTCTTTAAACTAATGTTAATTGGTTCTTTGTGCTATAATGTGTTTTGTGTTGTATAAATATTAGCGTGAAACGTCCTGTTTGGGCTGAAACGACGTATGAGAAATTTCCATGGAATATCAGCATGGAGTTGGTAAGGCCGTCGTCATTCATCAATATGGCGGCGATGTTACTCCCCGTTCTTGAAGCTGCTGGAAGCATCTCATTCAATTTCGTGAGTTTTGTCTTGAATTATCGTTATATTAGCATTACGTCCTGTGCAACCACTATACGAGAGATAACATTCGTGATTGTAACCTAGATATTAGGAGTTGATTCACGTTGCCGGTCTCGATAAATCGTATAACATCAGCACCAACAGGACGACGCCTTCGAACACACACGACACTCGTCTTCAAACATCGGTTGCACTTAATATGCATTGTTACTGATTGAGGGTATCCTACTTGTAGGGCATTGTTTACATAAGTCGATATCAAATCTTCACATTTGTGTGTGTACACTTCAACTAATAATGCATGTACAGTTGGCTTACTGGTTTGTTCATGCATGCCAGTCGAAGAAAACTATACATTGTCGTTATTTACTAGATACGGTATGCATCGGTGATGAATTCTTCTCAAATGCGAGTTAATAATTTATTAATCTGTTAAGCAGTAAACTTATAGGAAATTCCAATGCAACCTGGGCCCCTGCGATCTATTGAATGTTGTTCAGTATTGCTGAACATTCAACTGCGTTCGTTAAAATACGAATTAAATTGCAAAGCTCAGGGGCACGGTAAAATGAACCAGATTATACTAACCTACAAAGTGACCAATAGGGTACTGATTAATTCTTTTCATCACGGCCAGGAATGGCACACCCTACCATGAATTCATCACATTCTTTTGTTCGTGGTCTAATAAAGTGCCTTGTTAGGATGTGTTTTGAAATGGCGGTTATGAAATTTTCATTGTCTCCTTTGAAGCAATTCCAGCATGGTTGCTACCCGAACAAATGTTGAAAAAGCAGTTTGGCAAGGGGTCCCTTTTGTAAAATGTTGAACGTTTCGCTTGCAAGGGGGGTAAAATGCGAATATGGCTGGTATAAATACTTCTGCAGATGCGAGTAGCAGTCATCGTTACCTCGACCAGCATCTAGTCAACATCAGCTTCCGAGTTTTGTAAGTTTTCGAATTTTTATTGATATACTCGTTGTGAGTTAGAATTCAAAGCCAGTTTTATAATTGAAATACCATTCAATGCAGATAGTTTGCTCGTAAAATAGTTGTGCTCCAATTAGATGTTAAAAAATTACGGTTCCGGTTAATACATTCATATATTTAATAATTTACATTTAATTGTCTTTACGCGACGCAAGATTATTGCGTTCAGCCATTGAATACCAGATGATAATATTTTGCAGACATTTGCCGCGTTGGTGGGTGCTACTCTGTGTCGAAGAATCTGTTTGTCTGTTGATTTTCGCGTGAATCTTTCAATCAGGGCTGGTACGGGAATGCAGATATCACTATGAAAAGACTTGCGCCATTTTGAATGCTAGTTAGCGTCAGTCAGAATTTTACAGTTGCGGTGTTAACGATGTGTCTGCTTGCTCCTACTTGTCATATAATTGTGGGTAACGTAATAATTCCATATTTCTACTCTGAATTGGCGACTGCTATATACTCTTATTGAGTTATTTGGGAAATTATAAAATTTCATTTCGTTGTGGTGAAATCTGAAATAAACATGGCGATTGCGCCTTTGGCTACCTTTCTGCTGGTAACCGCGTCAACACCAGCTGTGAAACAGGTTGGACCTTTTGGTTCTTTTGTGAGTTTTGTTTCAGTAGGGGATAGCAGATGCAATTAGGCAGGACGTGGATCATTTTAGTTGCATGTTGTAGACATTCGGTGAAATGCAGTTGATGTGCTAACACTTCCTCCTACTCATCTTCTAATTGTAGGTAATTTAATAATTGCATATTTCTGATAATTAATTTATTGGCGAATACTGTTTAATTATCAGTTATTGCAAAAGCTTTTTATTTACACAATGTCTCAATTTCTTTGGCGTGGTCGCATCGGAAAGCAACATGGCGGTTGTGAATACTAAGGACTTTGTCACTTATGCATTCATATTATTCTTGATTTGAAGTTAAACATTATGGGAGTCGAATTTTAATGCTGAGTATTTAACAACAACATATATTACCAAGTTGTAAATGTTTGTTTGAGAATGAACAATACTCTTGCTTTATTTCGTTACACGTTTCATCATACCGAATGATAATGTGCTGTTGATAATATTTAGATTTATAACAACGTGCATTTTGCCATTCATTCTACATAAATATTAGTTTGTGCGTAAACATTTAGAATGTGGAATGCCAGAATTTGTCCATGTTGTGTCTAAACAGGAAACAACATGGTGGTTGCGCGTCCATGCGTAGGATAGGCAAGCGATGGCTTGGTTAGGCATTCATTGTATGTTTGATAA
This sequence comes from Anaulacaspis nigra, assembly GCA_030264675.1. NCBI lineage: Eukaryota > Metazoa > Arthropoda > Insecta > Coleoptera > Staphylinidae > Anaulacaspis > Anaulacaspis nigra. The sequence goes on along the minus strand of JARJDV010007977.1, from coordinate 94,446 downwards.
CGTTTGTGTTCACGCGTCACGTGTAGTTCCGCAAGTTTCTTTTAATTTTGTTCATAATGTATCCGTCTAAATTATACAATCAATACTGCTGCTGCTGTTCTTACTAATTCATATTCATACAATGACGAGCACGGCCTATATATTTTTTACTTTGCTCATTGTGGTCTTGCTTGCTACTATTAATATCAAAATGATAATTAGGCGCATTTTTGATGGCCAGGATAGTCAATATGCCAAGCGACGTTTATTATTAAAATAGTATTTTTTATACTCTCTTATTGTCATTTTAATAACGTTTGATTTCTATTTCAGAGAAGTATTATGGAAACTTTTTGCTGGTATACATTTGGCTATCAAGATACGCAGAGTGAATCAATAAAGCATTCCATTCTTCGATGATACATATTGAACTTCATACTGGGTAACCTTTGTTGTCAATTGCTTTATTAGTTGACTATTTCTTTGAAGATTTTATAATATTCCATTTTTTTAAGGGGCTTGGAAGTTGTGGGCATCATGAAATCGATAGCACAAGGCGAGTAGGCGGGCATCAAAATAGAAGTACGCTTTTACGTATTCATTGATTTTGTATTCCAGAAATACTTTTGTATTTGGTTTATTTGCAACGTTACACAATCGTTGGTTTGATATGCGATTTGCGTATTGTTGCACATTTTAATTAATAATATACATTTTTTCAGGGCTTTTTTTATTACAGATACTCACGATAATGTAATTCAAATTATTTAATGTCAAATTTAAAAGCAGAACGAACTGTTTTAAACTTAATACATGATTTAAAAGGCATGATACACAATTGTTGATTTGATATGCGATTGTGTAGTCGTGTATTCTACGTACCTACCATCTAGCTTGACGAGAGAGGAAGCATTGGACAGTGATTAAAACATATAACTAACAGTAATAAATAATATCTTGTTATTTTTCAAATATCAAATATTAATTTTCAACTAAATATAAAAAAATTAGAATGCGCATATTACATAACCGTTGGTTTGATATGCGGTTGTGTAGTTATGCGTCGTACGTAATCATCATTTTGGGAAGCATTGGATGGTGATATTAAAATTATAAAAATAACAATAATAAATAATAACGTATTATTATTTATTATTTTAAAAAATATTTTAAAAATATCTATTAAACATTAAAACAATAATTAAAATGCATATGTTACTCAATCGTTGCTTTGATATGCGATTGTGTACTCATGTGTTCTATATATCATTATTGGGAGTCCCCTGGCGAAGCATTAAATATACTTTCTGTGTCCCTTTGGGGAATTATTCAGAAATAATGAATATCGTATTATTTGCTATTAGGCCTGTTTGAAACATTTTTTTTATTAATTTGTATGCCCATCTTACATAATAGTTACTTTAATATGCGATTCACGTCTTTTTTACACGATTTTAGGAATTCTAAAGGAAGGATTGGATAGTGATTTAAGTAAATAATAATTAATCTCGTGTTATTATTTATTATGACTACTTAGTGACTTTCTTTTATCTAAACTTAAAACAATAATTTATATCTGTTGCCTAATCCTTGCTTTGATATACGATTTTGCATTCATGTAAGTTGTGTTCACCGTTTTTGGGAGCTCGTCAAGGAAAATGGGATAGTGACACTAAAATGTTTCTTTAACAATAATAAATAATATCGTATTATTATTTATTATGTCCTATAAACTTATACTAAACATAAAACAATTATTAAAATGCACGTGATATATAATCGTCGATTTGATATGCGATTGTGTAGTCATGTGGTCTATACGGCAACTTCAAATGCGATTCCAAGAGGCAGTGGTTAAAATACTAAATTAAAAATAATAAATAATATCGTATTATTATTTGTTATGACTATTTAAAACGTTCATTAAACATAAAATAATTGTTAAAATGTAGCATCTACTTAAGCGTTACTTTAATATGCCGCCGATTATGGAAATTTTTTCAAGATGCAATAGATACTGATGTTAGAAACTTAACAGTAGTAAATAATATCGTGTTATTATTTATTACGACTTTGAAAATAATAGATAATTCTTTGACTAAACGTAAACGAATAATTAAAATGAGCGTGTTACATAATCATGGCTTTGATATGCATTCTGTAGTCGTGCTTTAAATCTTTGGAAGTTTTTCAAGACGCGTTGAATAGGGATAAAAAATACACTCTTAACAGTAGTAAATAATATCGTATTATTATTTACTACGATTTTTAAAATTTTCAATAATAATTTGAATAAACGTAAAAAAGCATTAATAAATGCGCGTGTTACATAATCGTTGGTATGATATGCGATTGAGTTTTTGTCGACGCATTGGATAGTGATATTAAAATGCAAACTAACCAGTATCAAATAATATCGTGAATTATATAAATAATATCGTATTAGTATATATAATATCGTATTATTATTTCTTACATATTTAACTTTTACATAGGCGTAAGCTTTCCTATGATATGCGATTATGTACTCCGTTTGCTTTTAACATTTTGGGGTCCTTTCATGATACGTTCGATAGTAATATTAAAGTACGAACTTAAGAGTGATAAGAAATGTGCTATTAATTTTTTATTGCAACGTTTAAAATATTTGATAGCATCTTAAAACAATTATTAAAACGGTAATGTTACATAAGCGTTGAGGTGACATGTAGTTAAGTAGTCATGTTTTCTTTTTTCATTTTTTGGAAGTTTTTTTCGATACGTTGATTATTGATACGAAATTATACACTTAGCAATAATAAGTAACATCGTACTATTATTTATTATGTCTACATATTGAATAAAAATTTGGTGAAACAAATCGTAATATGCGCGTACTATATGTACGTTACTATAACATGCGACTGTGTAGTCACGATGTCTCCATTGATATTTGGGAGTCTCTTGGTCAAACTTAACAGGAATAAGTAATATCGCATAATTAGTTACTGTAATTTTTAAAATATTGCATAAAAATTTGACAAATCAAATATTATTATGCATGTACTATATAAGCTTCTCTATATGCGATTATGAGTCACGTTATTTTTCTTGATATTTAGGGCCTTGTTCCTGAACATTAACACTGAGGAATAATGTTGCATTATTACTTATGCGACTTTTAAACTTTTAATAAAAATTTGACCAAACATATTAAACTGCGTCTCTGTGATTTGCGATTATGTAGTGTGTCTGTTGATATTTAGAGGTGTCCTCGTTAAACTTAATTTAAATAATATCGTATTATTATTTATTGCGACTTTTAAAGTATTCTATAATATTTTAACATGAACGTAAAACAATTATTAAAATGTTTTTATACCGTTGGTATGATAAGTGATGTGTAGTCACAATCGAGTATTTTCCGAGCAATGTGGGATCTTGAAACTAAATGATTACCAATAGCGATAATAACTATCACGCTTTGTTATTTATTACGACGTTTTAAGATATTGACTTGACCGGCAAATTTCGTTCTTTATTCTAGATTCCGATATCGCTGACAATGAGATAGTGGTACATTTTTAATGGATTTCCATTCAGTAGCACTGTACGTGAAATTAAAATCGAAATTTAATAATAGTACATAATATCATATTTATTATTTGCTATGAACTCATAGACAAGTAAATTGAACACAAGTTATTGCTTTTGCACATACACAAATTATTGCTGTTGAAGATGCTGAACGTAGAAAATCCAAGACTGAAATGATTACTTGAGCAATTTCTCGTTGAGATATGAGAGAATTGAAAACAATTGCATATTTTATTAAGGGGCATGTAAATCGGTTATTAATGGTCAAACATCTATTTGATATTTTACTTGTGAGGTCGGGTTATTAAAGCATGTTCAATTTAAGTTACAAACATTCGCTGGTGCTAATCACCAATGTTACAATCGAATTTGAATGATTTTGGCACAGTATTGTGTGTTTACCGCATTTCTCATCGATTTCTTCTGCAGCTAGCTGTATGTATATCATACATGCTCTTGTTGTCTGCTGTGATAACCGAAAGCGTTAATTATTTCCCTAATTAACGCTTTCGGTTATCTACGTTTGTCGTGTATGAGTTGAATTGAAACATTTTCTTTTTTGCGCACCGTTGTATTTTGTGATGTTAGAGATGTTAGCAATTTCCAAATACTCGTCATCTTTTACATATTGATTGTTTGTAGTAATGCGTGTACGACACATTCCCGAGCATTTTAGGTTTTTCTCAAATGTCAATTATTCACATCTAAAGTTCGTACAAAGTGGACACAATGTGTAGTAAATCTCTCTTCTACGAGACGGATTTCGTACAATGAGATGTAGTACACGATTTGGTGCAATGCTAACGTAACAAAGTTATTTCCGAACTGTAAGGAAACCTATCGTCGTACCTTCTTATTAATGGGTCTCTTGCATCTTTTTGCATGCTCACTCTAATTAAAACATAATAATTTAAAATTTGCTATTAAATGTCTAATCTAGTGGTTGAATACCAAAGTACACTACTATATATAAAGTTGTTGATTTTCTTTATCGGTGGCTGATATCTCAAGTAGATATTCTACTAGTGTATCTAACGAACGATTGTTGGTAATAGAGTGGAAGTACACTATTTAGTAATACTAAATTACCTGTTTCGCCAATTGAGAATGCCTTGCTGACTAGTTGCCTTGACGGGTTGCGGAAAGAACGAATGTATGATTTCTAATGCCGAATTTCAATAACAATAATGCCTTTGAAAGTGATACCTATTCGTATTTTGCAATAGTTTTTCTATGCGCTCGTGGGGATAATGTTCTCAAGCCTACCGGCAGATTGCAGCTGTATTGTCTGAAGGCCATTTATTTCGTTATATTGCCTTACTTTATAATTATTGATTATGGTCGATCCCAATTGAATTTTGATTTTCAACCTTTAAAATCGCTTGTTATCATTGGTGCTTTGACAGTTATTTGGGTTTTAAGAGCTCTACCAATAATTCGGCGTTATCTTGATTGTTCGGTGGGTCAACCTATGGATTAATAAATATGGATTGTTTCTGTGCTTAACGATGAATTTTGGTGTACTACAACTATTGGATGACAGTGCTATAGATATTTGCTCTGTGCGATTTCGCTGCCTCATAATTGTATGTTCCGTCTATTCAAATACCGAAAAACTAAAGGAATACTTTTGGTTGTAAAAGCAATATTTGATCTATCGATTAAATAGTGTTGTTATCGGCAATGCCGGAAATGCGAGCAAACAATGTGAATGCTGTTCATGCAATGCCCTGCAGTGTTGTCGAGCAGTTAGGACTAATCCAATGCAGTCCCTGTTTACTTGACAAATTAAATTCTGATTACGCTAGTGAGGATATCAATTAGGGGAAATCGTTGCTGAATTAATGCTAATGCACTGGTGGAACTAATACCATAAATATTGTTTGTTTAATATTGGGATTGTTGCGAAATTCACGTGTACTATTCAAAAATTATTTGGAACAAGCAACTGGAAGAGATTTTGAGGTGTAAAAGCATTCGTATTCGTAATCAGCTCTTTGTTTTGGAGAGGGCGTAGCTCTGTCAACTTAACCCCATGAAGATATGTCTGACTTGTTAACCGTAAAATTCTCATTAAAAATATTTTTTGAATAAGGCAGAATTTTTTATAAGAAATAATCGATAGAAGGACTGATTCGTAACAATTGGTATTCTTAAATTAGTCTGCAACCATTAAAATGTATTCCAGACATCAACGGTCCACCGTCCACGTTCCATGCGTTTTCAAATTGTGCTGCGGCTTCTTGGATAATTATGATATGAAACAAGAAAATGTCACTATTTTGTTTTCTTCTGGGGTGGATGTAATTTTATATCTCGGCGCATGTGGGCATTAGACATTATACGGTACAAGTTTTACTTAAAACTAGCGCGTTGCCAAACGAGTAATTGGCGCATTGTGGTGCAAATAATTCGAGCGTCGACCTCTCTCTTAATAGGATAATTTTCAATGATAAGAGCGTGCATGCGCGCTGTTTAGAAAATTTGTTTGTTTCCTCCACTTGCTGCGTTTTGGCGCAGACAATTTACGGCTTTGCCCATCCCGGTGCGCACGCGAGTTTGCAACTGTTTGCTGCCACGAATTAATTGCGTATTGTTTTCCTCGTGTTTTAGCCATGGTTGAATATATATACGTGGATGGATTTTATTTATCGGTTTTATCAGATCAAAATTCTAATTCATATCCAAATGGATGTAACTCAAAATATTATAACGATGGTGTGGCATAGGGTTGGGGTGTACACAAGAGAGATTATTGCAACTGCGTAGTCAACTTGATGATACATTATAGCATTTTTGGAAGGTTTTGATTAGATACGCATATTTTAGAAACGTGCCTTGGTTTCATTGCTTTCATTCAATTTCACGCACATTTGTTTATTGTTGCTTTCCAAAATAAAATATTATATACGACATGGATAATCTTCGACTATTGTCAAATATATTAAGTTTTGAGCATAAAGGATGATGGTCGGGTAATTGAATTTTTTACGAGCTATAAAGTTAGAGACTGCGCAAAGAAGTTTACAGCGTTTATGTCATGCATTGATAGTCTTTTGAAACAATAGAGAATTTCCGGGCTCTGTGTTGACTTTTATAAATTATCATTGATAATATGACGGTGTATTATGCGGTGATAAAACGTGGGTTGCGCGAGCTTCATGATGTGATCATAGTCGAAACGTGCAAAGGAGTTTGACGATGCCTTTATTCAGTCATTTATTACGCTGCGTGCGTTTGATTCATGATCGGTATTGTAAACGGCGCCAACGGTGGTGGCGTTCGTTCATTGATATTATTGTCTCTTGTTGTGTGCAACCGTAGCAGCGCAACGAACACGGCTCGGAGCTATTACGGCGTTCCGGGAGAACGGTGTGGTTTGTTGTGCGTTCCTCTTTGTGGTCGAATCGTCATTAATTACGATTCGTTGCGCGTATGCTACATATGCCGCGGCATGCCGTGCATCGCGAGCTCGATATTCAAATACAAGCCCGTTGAGCTATTGATACCGTTTCGTTAGGTTTTCAGATTATCTGCGCGCACACAACTGGGATGCTAGGCGGAGAGCGATATCCCATACCACAGCCGCCGTTGCCACCCTCGGAGGCTCGACGTCGATAATACACTTCTGTTTACTTGCGTTTCGCGTATTTGCTGTATGCAAATTTCCGAATTTATGTATGTGCATGGAACATACTCATCTTTTCTCATTCCCAAGAGTCTTTCTTAACTTTGTGATGTTAAAATTATCGAATGGGTTTTATACAGTTGATGGTTTTTCAACATTAAATTTTTTTCGTCGAGTGGCACTGAGTCCTATATTTATTTCGAAAATTATTCGTGGATGAATAGTATGCACGATATTACGTTTGCAATGTCACATCCCCATTGCATGTCTGGGAAGCATTTTTCCGCCAAGATGCACTTTTGATAAATCACCGCCCTACGCTCAGCCGCAACTTGCGTGGTCTGCGTTAGGCTAGTTGTCACATAATAAACCCTGGGGCATTTATCTTGCGTCTTGGATGTGTACAAGTAATACACACTACTACTAATTTCCGCCACCGCCGGTGTAAATACATCTCAAATCAGATGTTCGGTGCCATGATAAATTACAATCAATGTTGATAATGTTATTGATTTTTCCTAATTTTTCATTTACATCCGTATTTTTTTAACCCAACGGATCCAGCGTCCTCGACTCGTGCTTTACGTACAGGGTCGATGATTTTAGTTCCGTCGTAAGGTGGTTTTTCGTATTTTCAGCCCGAAAACAATGAAAAAGTCTAACGGAAAGATAGAAATAACTCTCTTCTTCTTTTGACTTGTGGAATTCTCAAAAAGAGTATTTCACGCTTGACCAAATAATGAGGTTGCCACTATCGCATGGAGGTAGTGGGAGTGGAGAAAGTCCGCGCACAGATATTTTCGTCGTAGACGACGATATCGTCCATAGTCAAAAAGATATTTTATTAAATGATATAACAGGCGAACCAGGAGCGCCGCGCTCCATTTGCACACAGTATACAACTTTGCTTCCAGTGTCTGGCGACCGGGTGTGGTTTTGCAGGAGGTGTTTCCTTGCAGCTATTACAATTGATTAGATAGCCAATTGGACGGGCGGCGTATTTGTTTATAATTAAGTGCTTTAGTTAGGCTACAACTAATGCGAGTTAAGTTTTCGGGCGGGGTATCGAATTACTTTGGGTCCGGAAACAGCGCCAAGGAGCACCTTTGACGAACGCTCGCGGAAAACAAGAGTCCGAATAATGTGCCAGGCGGAGTGAAAGCCTGAAGGCGCTTTGAAATTTTGCATTTTGACAACACATCAAAGACTTCAAACAACTATAATATTAGTTAATCCCCGTTATTATTACTTCCACGCAGTGCGCAGATAGTCGGCCTCGGAGGAATTAGAATTCGTGAATTAACGAAAGACAATTATACAACTTGTCTAAAGTATTAAATCTCATTCCCTTCCATGCAGGCCATTAGTTTTGCGAAGCATTTCTCAATGGGCTCTTCTCAATGTCATAATTCGAAGAAAATAGTATTGGTAGATTGGGTTATTTCAAGTCGTTGGAACATATGGTAGAAATAAGTAGACGTCTCCGATTTAAGACGTACCAGTATTAATTGTGTGAATAACTTCATCGCACGAATGACATTCGTCTGCCATCAATTAACGCCGCCATAACTGCGGCTAATTACGCGTGAAGATAAGACCTCTGGCTGGATACGTACGCCACCGGTTACCACACCGGGGGGATAACCGAGCCCGAAGAATGGTTTGACTATGCGGGGTTGACTTCAAGACGGTATATCTGTCCGTTTGTTTTGGCGTATGCGCGTATTCCTGTTTATTTGCGGTAGGATACCTGGATGTTACCAAAATGAATTTAGTTTGCGTAATTTGCGTGCGGAATGTTTAATACATCGGGCATAATTAAAAAAAAAACATTTTTCTTCCCTGTGACTTGCAACTAAATAAGAATTTATTGGAACAGGGGAAACACGTTTTAAAGTTTGTGTGAAGTGAATCTAAAATGCAGAATGATAGTCGTGCACAGTGGTCTAAGTTTAAATTACATTTTAATTATTGAAGTCAGCGAACTTGGCTCAAAAGCGGTTATAGCTTAATTTGGTTACGCTTGTTTCTGTTGGCTTGTGCAGTGGAATTAATTGTGGCATTTACGAATCGTGAATGCCTCTCTCTTTGGGCGGAAGACGCGATAGCGCAGAGACTTCTTACTACCATCCGCGTCAGTCATTTGATGTGTAATATCGTGTGGTGGTGGTTGTAGTGTGAAGTAACGTACGGAGAAACTGGATGCACACAAATTATTGAAATTGAAGGATTTTAGACTAGCTTCGTACTTTAGCAGGCAGTGAAGTGAATCAAACGCCGATAATGAATTGCAATTTGGGGGATTGTAGTTTGATTACACTAAAATAATTTAAAGTAATACCGATGGCATTCCTGATTAATTTGATAATTTATTTTTGATTTAATGGCACCGAATTTATAAATGAATCATTCATGTATTCATCAGATAAGATTGTGCTACTGCTTGTGGTGTTGCTGGCGATTTTTTTTATGAGTCCGCGTGATATTGTATGGTAATAGTTTGGCTTACCACTTTTTACGTAGGAATGGCAAATGGAAGTTGGTAGAAGTCTCTACGGACTGCACTGATCGTAACGAAGGGTCACTTGTACAGTACTTTAAAGTAAATTTGCGATGGTTTGAGGGCGGGATGAGCTAGCAAGCGGCGAGATAAATAAAAGGTAGAAATTCGCATCGATTTTATAATTACGCTTCACTGTCTGTGGAATTTTACGATCACTCGTGATACATGATTTGTGACATTCTTGAGTAGTTTCAAGTATTTTCATTAAATATTGATAACGTCCAAATTTGTCTGTAATAGAAAGCAGTAGAAAGCAGTATTGGCCGAAGATGTTTCTCGAAAATGTGACAATAAGCAATGATGCACAAATGGGATAGTAAATGTTTATCGTGTATTTTCTATTTGAATAATGACTAATAAGGTTGCGTATTTAATTACATGCCAAATTTGACGATATAATCCATTTAACCACACGTTGTGGAGCGTATTCTCACATAGCCGCGTATGTCGTGCTGTAATATGAAATATTTATACAGGCGTTACATTTTATCCGTAACCACGACGTAACATTATTCATTTCATGCTTGTGACATTTACGCACACAACACAAGGCAATTCGGTTGAAGGGAATGCTGGTTCGTTGGTTCGTTCGTCACATCTGTAGAGTTTTTCGGAGTGGTGAAGCATACGAAGAACGTGTGAAGGGTGGTGGGTGGTTCATCCCCAAGGATTAGGCAAACGAAACGTGTAGCTGCCAGTATACAACTCCTCGCAAATTCACATATAGTCTCTTCTTGTATATAAGTGTATTATGAGAGATTGCGTTTATTTTTATCAGGAACAAGGCAAAACTAGACTACTTGTTTTTATGGTGAATAATTTTACGTTTGTGGCGTTTGGCTACTCGCGTTCATGGTTTTGTTTATTGTTGTCGCAATCTTGTTGCTCTCTTTCTGACTGCACACAGGGTGTCGCGCAGGATCAAGTAGCTAGTGTAGATTGAGGAGATAGACGGATTTTGAACCGTTTGGGGAAAGATGAAATTGAAACAGTTGGATTATGTACATTTATGTCTTTTGCATCTGCTACGCGTCATGCAATTTCAGTGGGATTGACGAATACGTGTACTGCGGCGAAATTGACATCGAGGTGCCTCAGATGTAATAAATTCGATCGTGCGTTTCCCCGCTTATGAAAAATTGATAAATATTTTCAATATGGATCCTTTACTTCGTACTTGTGCTGTACCGTGATATATGTCAACGCTAGAGCGAATGTGAATTGTTTGTTCAATTGAACGATAAATTTGTTTTTCGTCCCGATATTTATTTGCACTTTTTTACTAATAAAAGTCCTCAGGTGATACCTATATTTGGCAGAGCTCGTTTATTTATTCATTAGACTGCATACTAAATGTTGAAATGTCAACGATGTTCCAAACTATGTTTGCTGCAGTGATGTATTAACTATCTTCTTTAACTCCTATTTTGATTTGATCGCCTCGCATTAAGAACGTATTGACGTTTATTAAATAGGCATCAAAAACGAATTCTTTCATCGCACTAAATTATGCTGTTGTCATTATTACTCACGACACTGAGGGAAAGCGAAATGTGTATGGTTTTCATGTGTTTTCTTCATGACTTTAATATATTTTCATGATGAAAATATTTTCCATCTGTATGCAAATTCTTTTTGTGCTGGATTATTACGCGCCAATCACTCCAATAAATTAGGAGTCACTTTCGTTTAATGGCGGAAAATTTCCCAGATACATATAGGATGTGTAGAGCGACGTAGTATACGTAAATAATGATTGAATTTCATGTTTGGATTGCGAATTGAAAGAGTATCGCAACTAATTCAATGCAGTGGTATTTTCAGTAAATCCTGCACTAGACTGTCGTTAAACAATTGTCGCACATGCTGCTAGTCATCCATCCATATCAGGTGTACGGTGATTTAAGAAAAAAAAAAGTTTCCTTCCACTGTAATAGTTTAATATATTAGTATTGAACATCACCTGGTTGAAATCAATGCCAATCTGACTGTAGAATGTAGTTGCTCAAAGTATATTGAACGAGGAATGTTAAGGAATACGTAAGGATTTCTTGCTTGAGAGAGATCCAAGCTGCTTAATTTAAATGTAACTATAAATATTCTCCATTGGACACTAGTTGCCCATGATTATTTAAGAACAAGTTCAATTTCTAACGGGTTTTTGCACGTTCTCGTTTATTATGTAGGTTCTGCATTAAACAAAAGCTAATCTTTTGTTCTGAAATTGGCCTCTCTATCATTAACATGAACATTAAGTATAACACAGTTGGCATGAAGAGGAACAAGGGGGCTAGTTAAGTAGTAACTTTTCTAAACGTAATTATGAAAATTACAAATTTTGCATTACGTAGTGTTTCGTCGGCCATATCCTTGCATGCATTGTTTGCTAATTATCCTTTACTGTTCTTTACCTTCTGACGCCAGACGATAATAACTTTGGTAGATGCATGACATTAATTTAGGATGTCTCTTTCGTTTGTACGCTCACAAAATGAAAAAAGTGAAAGGCACTCCTTGTGCAAACGTCGGCGCTATCAGCACGGACCGAATGAGAAATGAATTGGTTAACGCAATAATAGGTGATAATCCAATGATGGAGATTGCTAAGGGTCCGTGCTCGGCGGCTACCAATTCATATCGTGATTAAACTGTCGATACCAGCAGTCGCTGTGTGAAGCTCGTTCTTCTGTCGATGTCGAAGGCGGCATGCATCCTTGCGTTATTCGTCCGACGATTCGCCGCCTGTCAATGAATCGCTGCCACTATCGTTCGATATTTAACTGCAGCGTTGATTTATCAAAAACTTCAGCTTTTTTAATTGAATGTTTCATAAATTCATTACACTTGCGTGCTTTTCCTGTTCTCGGGCGCGCATTTTGCTGTGGAAAACTCAAATTTATTTGCTGCAGGCGACGATGTTCGTAATATATGTGGCCATGCGCATTATGGACGTACCGCCAGATATACTTCTCTAACAGCGCGAGAGCTTGTTATTTACAAACACCAAGGTTTACGATGCAAGCGCGTTTTCTGTATCTTACCGTTGGTTTACTATCTACCCATTGTTGCAACTTGATATTTTTTGTATCGTTTGGATGTTGTAGAAACTACAACAAAATGAAGTGTAAATATTTGAAGTAAAATCAGTCGTTCATGTAGTATGCATCTATGGCAGTAGAATTTAACAATTATTAAAACAGAAAAACTTTCGTATTTTGCCCGATGCGGAAAGAAGAAAATGAATGTAATTTGGAAGGAAGAAGTAAGTGGTTTTACTTACGTGCTTTTGCAAGAAAGGTTACAATTCGTTGGTTGTATGCTGAGTAAAGCAACTTCACCTTGGATTTAAGGACATTCATAGTTACATACCTTGAATACTTCGCACATGTGAGAGACGTGCGCGCAGGGGCGGCTGATTGTTGAACATCCGCGCGGGTGATGTAAGCGAACCGGATGTGGAATACGAGTGGCGACGGAAATGCCGTGTTCTTAGTGGTCTCGCATCTCGTATATAAACATCCGACTGCGGCGTATTCGAGTTGTGTTCTAAAACAGCTGGAATTCAGTATAATATATTTATAAGTTGCGTGCTATCTCATAGAGGTGGGTCTGTAGCAGTCTCGGACTCCTTGGACCCGTCCATTAACTTTTAATCAGACTCAGATTGACGGGAACTGGAATGTTTTCATATATTGATTTGTTTATTTTATTCGATCAACAACAAATGGAATATGAATATACTATTTACATACGAAACCAGAGTATTTGTCGAATGCATGCCTGCTGCATTGAAAACGAAACGAATTCGCTATCATTTAATATTCGTGCTTTTGCTGGTTCGATTGCGAAAGAAGGTTGCTGGTTTCGATTGCAAAATTTACTTTCTATCTATAATGTTTTCTTTTCTTTGGTGTGCTATGCATTTTTTTGATGCCTTCGTCCTTTCTGCGGTCGACTGTTGCTTGGCCGGTGGTAAGACAAAGGGACGAGTGGCACGCGAGGGTTTTGCGTACTTAAGAACGACGACAACGTCGTCTTAACGACTTCGCTCACCGAGTGCGGCCGCGCAAAAAACGAAACTTCGTGCAAAAAGCAAGCTTCCCAAGCTCACGAGCAAAACGACGTTCGTTATACTTTAATATAATTTTTCTGTATTCACGGAGATAGTATTTCTCACAATACTTTCCTCGAATGGAATTTGCTGTGATATTACGTGCTGATCAATAGTTTCGATTTACAACTCAATGTGCAACCGAAAGTGGAGTATAATTACGCAAAAATATTAATAATCCATTGCAAGTAGTTGTAGTTACTCCTATCTAAAATCTTTTTTTTTTTGAAAAATATTCTTAGTCGAGCATGTTTACGATTACATTTCTCGATTCATATTGGTTGATTTGGCGAAGGTTAATAATATTAACATTAATGAACACGAAAATGTTGGCGATGATAGAATGCTGCCATGACTCTTGGCGACACCTCAATTCGTAAATATTGATCGATGCTAATTGCCAGGATGATTTTGCGGAGAATTATTGAGTTTTATGAGCTACGTGTCCGATTTTAATATTTGTATTATTTTGTGGGTGGGAAAGGGGTGAGAAACCGCGTTCTCATTTCGTAGTATGTATCATCGAGTGGAAAATATGATGACAATGTCGGATAATCGGTATATAACTATTATACATGTTAATAGCAGAAATTTGTATGGTATTCAAATTGGAAAGATAACATTAATAAGTAAAGCTCGCATTAAATAGAAAACTGTACACACCCCAATAGAAGGGCTTAGTCGGCAGATTTTAATTCTTGACGTTTGCGGCATCAAGAGCACAAGCGGCTCGGTTGAGGATGCTTCTCGTATCCGCGGAGGCGCATACATTTGATTCGGTAGCATGCCGTTGACATCTTACTTTTAGATGAACATGAACATGTGCGTTGGACGAAATTTTTCTGTGGGGAATTTTAGTGCGACGAAGGCTCTATGTATCTCCATGAAAGGCACACTTGTTCCAGAGCGGACTTTATGATACGTTGTCTGTTTTTTGCGTTATTTATTTGTTGCATACTTTATTTTGATCAAATTTTTTGAACCAATTGACATTTGCATTCGTCATTACAATCGGTTTTCTTTATTGGTGGTGTCAATCCCAGCAATCGTTGTGTGAAGCTTGCCTTTACCATAGAAGCACTAATGAGAGGTTATAGTTGCAAGTTGGCGCAATAAATTAAACAATAACTTAGATGTATATCTCGGTGAACACAAACTGCTTACAAACTGCTAAATGCGCTCGGATAGTGCTCGTATTGAATGGGTTGGCGTATGCGTTGAGTAAACGAGCAAGGACTAGAGTAGTGGGACACCAGAGGAAGGGGTGACAGTCCTCTGCACGGCACAAAACAGAGCATACCGCCGCCTCCACTTTAATAACCAATTTCGTTATTAAGTCACATCGATTGCAGAAGATAAAAGGGATAAAAATGAATTCTCGGTAGCGGGAATGTTTAGCCAAGACTTGATGGATCTTGATGGAAGTAAGTGCGCATTTTAACTGTCCCTCTTTCATGTCGAATATCTGCGCACGCGGTGTGTTGTCGTTAGCGTTCGTTTTCTTCTTTGTTATTTTTAATTTCTGCGTTTGCACAACGTTAATATCAATTTGGCCGGCGGCCAATTCGAAATGCAAACATTACGCAGACGATGTCGTTCGCAGCAGGCAAGGCGGAATTTAATCTTTTCTTCAATTCCTATCGCTCCTTATTCCATCAGAATATATTTTTAAATTAATACGAGCTTGATGCGGGGAATAAATAAACTATTATATTTGTATTTTTGTCTCCAGTGTTATTGTAGAATGAGTAATCGTAATAATCAAAATCTAAAAGAAGTGCGTTAGGTATGCATGTCGATGCGAGTATCAACTTAGAGAGCGGCGGCGTGCGTTGAGTGCGGGCGTGCGAAATCGATTGCAGCGCTGCCTGCCAGCCGTGTACAGAGGGCGGCCGCCGCTGCCGCTGCCACCAAACAGCTTCCCGCTAGTCGTGTCGTCTTCGCTGAGTATACCACCAGTTCAGTGCCGCTCTAGCGTCGGTGGCTAGCGTTTTGTGTCGCAAACGTTTGTCGTTGCCGCGAATCCGCGTGCTTCATGCCCTTTTGAGGGATACGTCGTGATCGAGTTGTCTCTGTGTCTCGTGGCATTGGCTTAATCGAAATTCGAACGACACACTTGTAAAGCATCTCTAAGCGCATTTTTTCTTCAATGGATTGTTTCCGGGTGGTTAACCGGAAAAGAGTGTATAAAGAGTGTCGTAAGTGACCTCGTTTTCGCGTGCAAGGATAGTTACCAGGATATTCGCCTTATAAGCGTGAAATTAGCCGGGTTTTTGAAAGTCTGCAACTACTTCTAATTCTAAAACTTGGTGAGTGAGTCTTCGCTTTTCAAGGTTTGTTTAGTTGCGGTGCAGAACGCATATTTTTAATTGCACTTCAGCCTAATGGCAACATTGCTAACCGGTGCGGTTTAATAAACTTTTTAATTGATGGCGGCCGGGCGCGGATTAAGTAGATTTAACAAGATTTTACATTGCAGTTATTGCGGCGCGGTTGAATTATGCGGGAAACGTTCCAGGTTTCCAACGCGTTGAACGAAATTAAAAATGCCACCGCCAATAGTGTGACCGAAGTGCGCACAGCACACGAATATGAAGGGCGACTTGACATTCGGGATGGATTATTATTGCTTTATAAATTTAATTACTATTTCGCTTTACTACATTTATGGTCCTGGTTTTGCAGGTTTCATAATTCTATCAAATATGTAGTTATTATAAATATAATATTTTGAAGTATCGTCGCTGATAGTTGTACATGTACTCCATTTTGTGTTTGCGATAGGATGAGCGAAAATTATCTATATTTTGGTATTAATGCCAAAATACTCGCATATTTTGCATTTATGTGTTTGTGGTCTACGGTGACTTGTTACGAAGTGTATTAATAATATTTTAAAAACTAAAAAATTATTTGCTGCTTCGCATCCTCGACTGGATTCTGGCATCCTTACTCTCTCTGGTTCTGGAACATTCTCGGGAAACAGTTGAGTTATTAAAAATTAGTTAACGATTTGAAAGCAGATATTAACAGTAGATAAACCACCCACCAAATGCATTCAGAGATTTTCTTATACATTTCGCATATTTCGTAATAACTGTAATACGATGCAAATATTTTTTATGTAGCGTTTTCAAGTGTTCAATTTGATACAAGCACACCTCGATTCTGTGGACAGTGTGAATATATGTGGCAATAATAGTTAGTTTAATAATCCACCTTGCAGGTCATACTTTGCTACTATTAATATAATAATTATCAAGCGAAATCAACAGGCAATTAGAATGAAATGTTGAAAGCGATTAAACATTTGCGTTTCTGCGAACACGAGGATGATTTACGCGGAGCTTTATCAAATCCTGGTCGAATTTTGAGCGTTTTATTATTGGTGATTAGGAGGAAACAAATAGATTTCAATTAATATGCTTTGATATTACGCGCACGCATTATGAATTATAAATTCCGTTTGTTATAGCCACGAATATTAACTGCAAGCGCGCGTGCATCCGGTCCGAATGGTGTGTCGATATTAATTTATATTGATATGGATATTAGATTAAGCACGTATGTCTGTTATATATTGTGTTTCATACTATGGATAGTGCCGCCCTTTTGCGCCCCCCGCATATTGATATGCGGTAGTGAGTGAGCTTGTTCCTTGGTTATCTCGAGTTACAATGGAAATATAGCGGTTAAAGCACGTCACATCATATATCGCTGCATTAATTTATTAGCCTTTTATTGGTGTACTTGTGTCAGTGTAGCTTTAAAATGCCTAAGGCAGACGCATGCGTGATTTTACTATTAATTAAAATAATTGACTTGAATTATAAATTTGCTTCTCAACTAGCGCACAGGGGGATGTTTTACGGGATGCTAATAATTATGGTTAGACTGTTTCGAATACAGTTTCTTGCTGATGTATGTGCCAAATGACGCAGATTTTATTTAGCACCCAATGACTCCAAGAAAGTTATTGTAACTTTAAAAGCTTTTGAAAAAAAATTATTTTGTACCAAAGGGTGAAACAAGAAAAAACGTAATCAATAAAAATATGCGCACGCCTCTAAATCAAATAGTAATAATGGCAGCGCGAAAAGCACGGTGATGTTCACATGTTCGGGAATCGCTAACTTTGCCGAGCGCGGGCGTTTCATTTTCCCATCGTGTTGCGTGTGTTATGTATAGTTGCAAAAAACGTGCATGCCCGGCGAAAAAGTTTTATTGAAATCACTTAGCGGCGGAAAGCGTACTTTCACACACTGGTTTCCCATAACCCTCTTCGTTTGATTCTTGCATGTTGAGCCCGCTAATCGAACTAATTTAATCGTTGATGTCTTTTTTGCGTGGCATTTTTTGTATGTTGTACCTATTTTGTGGTCGTATTGCACGGCATCTTCCGGAATGATGATATATGGTGTGTGCTATAGGGTACATCCAAAAAAATGTATCCGATGGAGATGATTTTAATTACTACTATTCTCACCTGAATCTTCATTTATAAATATGATGTAATTGTACCGGTTAAATGCTGGGAATGTATCGAACATACTTCCTGTACAAATGGGTTCAATTAACCTCTAATTTATCTTATATCGCAAAAAAGATTGCTAAAAAATTCGAATTGAGTTGTACTGGATTTATAGTGAAAGGTAGATACAGATCAATGTTGAATTAACATTTGGTACATCATTTTTAACCAAAACTTGTTACGCTTATGAAATTAGGACTTGCTTCGATAATTTTCACATACAGTTTTGCCATTTCTGTATAAACATCAAAGAGTGATTGACAAGTGAAGAAAATCCACGAACGAATGTAGTTCAAGTACAAGTGAAGAAAATTCGAGTATGCGTCAGTATTGATTATGTGATATTACATATTGCAGTTTGTAGACAAGCTTCCTATTGACTTCATACGATAGCGGTAAAGATAATCTTTCATCACCATCGCCCATAAAAGGATATTATTTTGTAAAAACACATTTTGTCATAGTTGTTATTACTCTGAGGGAAATGTTGTTTGTCCTAGAAGTTGTATAGGATCAATTTAAACGCAAGACTAACGACTAGTTTCTTATCGAGAGCGGGATGTCCTGATCTATATTAAATAAGTTTACCTAGTTTGGAATGGCTTGCCGCACTTGAATTAACACCGTACCCATACACCACATGAAGAAATTGCTTGTTCTATTATTATTCGCGCATGTTTCGAGCGCGAAGTGCATGCATCACTAGAACTTGCTCGTCGAGGAAGAGGGAACTTGATGTGAATGCAACATGCAAGCGGCAAGCTTGCCTGCATTTCGAATGCAGGGGTAATAGATGATTATGGCGTGCATGTTCCGCAGTGGTGGAGGCGACGGCACTGAAATTGGCGGCTGCGTTGCCGGTATGGACAAGTTGACACTGAACTAAATCTGTCGCAAAATCAGTTCAATTTCGCCTGCATCCGCCTTGATAAGAGTAGATAACAACTTGGGGTTGTGTGTTGTGCTCAGATTTGAGTTTATCCTCAAACTTCCTACTCTCCCGAGCAAACAGTAAACTGATATCGTAATTTATTTAATGTTTTTAAAGTGTCTCAACGCAATTTTAATAATACAGAAGCTTCTTCGTTTAGTAAAAATTTGAAAAATTCTTATTACGATTCGGCGTTAGAGCATATTTTCTATATTCTTCTGGTGGGTTCGAACTTTCAAAAATACGCGAAAAGTTTACACGCCGAAGTTTAGTCCGTTTGTGCGGCATTAGAGCCTCTGGCAACGGCGCTATCAAAAATGATCCGGATTAATATCAGATGACGAGCATGCTTGGCGTTTCGGGGGTGGCTGCAGGCACGTCTAATGCGTATACACACCCATTGCAGATAAGAATATTACTGATATTAGACGCGGGCGGCGCTCGACTACAGTTCATCCCGAACGTCCTCTTTCGTCATCTTCATTTCTTCATTGCCGTCATTGCGGTGGCGGAAATGCGCTCGTGATTAACTCACAACAAAAGTTTATCAAGAAGACATTAACATACAAAGTGATTCGGTTATTCTGGTGGGAGATTGGTGGATTTTTATTGATTAATCTTTGTACACGTTACGAAATTTTCGGAATTATTTCTTAAAAATATAATCAAATAGTTTCTTGTTTGTGATTCGCAAATTGACAGTGAAATAGCTCAATGGCCACATATCCGGAGGGTTACTTTTTGGTTATGGAAAGCAAATATTGTATAAAAAGTCTCCGCAAAGTGGATTTTCGCGTCCAACGTGTTTTTGTTCATTGCGTATTTGTTTTCGCTGGCCTTTGTCTTCAGTTGCCACAATAGAATGGATAATTATTCGCCTGTCACGATGTAATGTTCTTCTTGAAAATGTTCTTTAATGTAATGAACATGTTACATCAATAATTAATATAATTAATAATTTCTTCTCTTTGTCTCCGTGCTACTATCTTCACAGCTGTAGTTGGTGTATTTTTAATTAATTTTATCGAAGCGTCGCCAAGTGCTGCTCGCAGTAATTGGGTAAAGCGGCTTTCTTTATAGTTATCAGCTAGTTTCCGGTGCGCGCACCGGAAGGCAGTTTAATTAAAGCGTGCGCTTCTTTAAACAGGAAGAAAACATTCGCATGTATGTAGCACGGATTGCGTATTTTTGCCTGTGTTTTGTGCACGACTTGCGCTATTAAAATCTAAATGGTTTAAGTTTTGTTTGCCTCATATATGAGTATGCAGGGAGCACAATTTTCGTTGTCGGTGGAGGCGTCGTATAATTAAAGCGAGCACCAACCTAGAAAACAAGCGACGTTCGTTCGTTCGTTCGTATAATGAAAACGCGTACCGGAAACCGAAATTCCTGGCTAAAATCGGGTTTAGGCACTAGACACTTGTATTCTGCTTAGTTGTTGCTGTTCGCACACGATATTGAGAACAATTCGCATTCATATTCGTAATAAACGCACAATTAATTCACTTTTTAATTCCATTCACTTCCGGTTCAATTTAATTCAGTCGACTGCGAGTGGATTTGCCAATTGTTCTTGTGTGCACCTTGATCCTTAATTCGCACAGCGCTCGTATTGTCCTTATCGTGATCCTTGATCCTCGCCGGTACTCACTCCAATTATTTCATTTGGCGCAAAACGTGCTGGTATTTTGCTCTTCACTCGTGTCTCATGGCTCCCGGTATTGTGCACGCGTTGTTTTAATTCGCATTCTCTTTTTGGCCCTTCGGGGGCTTAAGTAGCATTAATAACATTTGTTGCCCGCTTGCTTGCTGGCACAAATAACTAACAATAAGATGTACGCGACTTGTTGTTATTGTTTTTCGTCGTTCAAGTTTCGAAACACATAAACGATGCACTCACTTTACTTGTTTGTTGAAACGTTTGCCTTAATTGGGAAATCAACGCGAGTGCAATCATAACAACCTGAAGAAACAGTAAAAGAAATGAAGCTCATGTAATCAACGGTATTTGATCCACAAGTATCGGATTACACGTGAAAAAGTGAAAGAAACATACTTTCACTAAAGTATTCAATAATTTTTAAATATCTTTCATCATTTAACGTGCCTTGGTCGATCGGCGTTTGTTATTCTTGACCTCTTTGAAATTAATCGTTGTATCGTTTGCTTCCAGTGAAAGGATCGTACGCATTTCGACTGACACTTGCACATCACTGATCCAGTGCATATATGCCGAGGCATATTGATATTTTGGTATATTCCAACCACACATTGAGCGGAAATACGTGGAGGAACTTTTGTCCCATGTCCAATTAAATTAACAATTAAGCACACGAGTGCGATTGCGTAAACGAATTGTCAGCAACTGACCCCTGTGTTCAAAGTGATAGCGGAAAAATGGTTTTTGTTTCGTTTGTTTTATTCCATGCTTATGCCACTTGCATGGTAGCGTTAATAGCTTATGAAGATTACACGTGCATGAAATTGTAATAAAACTTCGCACAACATTGCCACCGAAAAATGTACGCTGAAATTAACAAAGATTAAACGCTTTCGAATGTTTGAGTTTTATATTTTTTTAAGTCACATTAATGCAAATGTTGTTGACAATGTCGCTTCTAATCATGATAAATAATCGTCTTCTCTAAACATCTGTGTATAATGCGTAAATTAATTAGCGATTTTGTACGTTTCTTCTGTAGTGTGGGTTCATAAAATAATTGGGAAAAGTAATTTAATACGAATTCAAATTGCAATGAATCAAACGTAATAATCCATACTCTCTGAATGTGTAGCAAAAATGCAAACACGAACCCAGTGATGATGCCATCGATGCGGCCGCATAGAGGAATGCTTCAAATTTTTATAATCATTCCTCAAAGCGGTAGATACAACAAACTGACAAGTTAGTTGCACTGTAGATGCACTACGCACCATTGCGCATAGATGTGCTGTTAAAATATTTACAATTAGATTGAATTATATTTCGTGAAAATTGTTGTAATACCGAGTGTACATAGAGCCTAGAACGAGGAGAATCAATGCACATTCTGCATATCCGGCAATATCGAATAGCTTGTATGGATTTTTCATTAAAACGTGTTATAATTTTCAGTTTGACAATGTGTTCGTTTCCACTCATAATTTACTTTTCCTCGGAATATGTTTAAATCTAGTACGTCAATATGGGTCGGTTTGTACACCTAACATGGTAAATGGCAAAATGAAATGTTTGGTATTAATATGCATTTTCCATTAGTTTTTGTGACATTTTATTAAAAATTCATCTGCACGTAAACTATGAGAGTATTTTATATTGCGATCCTGCTGGGGATTTGTAAAGGATTACGGTTTTTGTTTCGAGAGCAATTATTTTAATTAGTGCGTGAGCGGCAGTGAATACAAACGAATAGTAGAAAATACAATCCACAGTGTACAAATTCAGTGTGAAATATTTATTAACGTGACGGTAAATATGCATTGGCAGGCACACGTTGAATGCTACCCGGTGTGGTTATTTGTTATTTTTTGTCTCGTCTGTCACTTTATTAGCTCAATGCTGTTACTCCGTTCAAGCGGGCTGGATAAAAATAATTTGCACCGCGTTATTTGTTTAAACAGAAATATTAAAAATATTACATTTTGCCAATATTTAAACAGCACGAAGCGGGTTATTTCATTTGTTTGATGGGTATATTGAGTGTATTTAATTTCTTTTACATTTTCAAATGGTTTGCGTTCTGTCAAATTCAAGTTGGTACCATCGATATTTTCGTGTAGATTAAAGAGGTAACATTAACCTGCTAATCAAACACAAAATATACAGTTTAATAAAGCATAATACTACTCGTATGGTGACAGGCGGAAAGTAGTTGCACTCATTCTTGCATTTACGTTCTCATATGCATTGGCGTTCGCGTTCGTCTCTCCATAATTTTGGTTACAATTTCTCATGGTGATGTTTGTAAACAGCTGCGTGCAAATATGTCTAATGTCTGGTGTGCACCTACAAATTTGCGAACAGGATCATCATCCATCTGGGAAGTGATTAGGGGTTCTTAGTTTTCTTCAAATATCAACGCGTACTCGGTGAAAACACATATGTAGTTGGGTCCAACATGTTGGAACATGCATATATAGATTACCTAGTATGGACTATGATTATGTCTTTGACACAACTTCCAAAAAAGAAAACGTTCGATTTTCAGGATGCATATCTTTGTTTTCAAACTAACATAGCTATTTGTTTAATAGATGTTTGCACGAAAATTCTCAGCTAAGAATTCAGTTATACCTAACTTGCTGTTCCAAGTAACATTGAGATTTGATACGTTTGATCGACTGCTAATTACGTATGTCGCAAATCACGTTCATTAATGAGTTTTCATTATTGTAAAGGAATAAGAAAATGCTTTTGACATAGGATATTGTTTCTAGTCGGGCGTTTACTTTCATTAGGTTAAATGATATTAAATAATATTTTTCAAGTAATTAATTCATTAAACTAGCTGACGTTTAACATATTTTAGGTTCATGTTTGAAGATGAAGAAGACATTCGCGGAGTTTAAACTTGTGCTTATATGGTGATAATTGTCCTGTAGTCGAAAAAGTCGAAGTTCTTAAATATTTTGATTTAGTTACCGTCTTTCATTCTTGACATGCTCAAATAAAATAATCTTCGTTTTACCAAGTAAGCCAGGCGGAAAGTTGCGCTCATTCTTGCGTTTACGTTCTCATATGCGTTGGCGTTCGCGTTCGTCTCTCCATAACCATAAATATGTGCGTGCGTTCCACGAAAACTTATATCCTTCATATATAGCCAACGGCGGCGCAATGTGGCGGCATTGAGCATATGCAACTGTAAATCGAATTTTCGTCCTCCTCCGCCAAATGCTCCGAAATGTTTGTGCCTTTTCTGGCCGCACCGCTGAATTTGCGTCCGAGTTGAATGTATAGCAGACGCGGTTCCTTCGCGTCAGGTCACATGCCGTTGGCTGCCATCTCCTTTGGACTATCATTTATAATTATTGCACTTTTAGTGTTTATTCAGAATATTAATGTCGCATAGGCTGGATTTGAACTTACTCGAAAATTTGAAACCGTAATTAATTTTGATCAAATTTGTGTTTCAATCAGTTGCAATTTAATACGCGAGCCGTAATAATTGAATGAAATAGTCTGCTTGCCCGTTGCGTTTTAATCATATTATAATTGCTGCGGGTTGCAACCATTGTTGTTATTATTGATGATTTACCAATGTTCTATGTACTCCATTGGGGTTTGGGATTGTTGTTCACAGAACACAACGATGACCATGATCGCAAAGTATTTTTAATGCTTGAAATATTCATTCATGTTAATTTCTAATTTTGTGCTGGTAAGGATCATCCCCTATTAGAAAGTCGGTAATATATACATTTCTCTAATGCAATTCATGATTCTTAATATTTGAACGTAATTTCCGATGTAATCATTAATATATTAAAACGCTCGTAAATTCTGATTTATTTGAACAGAATGTATTTTTCTTTTAGAGACAGAGTGACGAATTAAAACCCGAAGGAGTGATTGTATATCGGTTTATTGCTTGTAAAATTGTAAATTTTATTAATTTTTTTAAATCTTGTTACTAATGTAATCTCGCAATCCCAAACAATTGCCTATACAGGCAAAGCCGACTATTTTAAATTGCCAATTTATAGCAACCTCGAATTAAATATGTCGCGAAATGAATCCCTACATTCTAATGCAGTGATTTAAGACAAACTAGGGGTATGCGAAATACATTGGGTTTGTGACATAAATGGAAACGAGTATGAAAGGTGTCATATATGAATGTACTTAAATCACTCAAAATATGTTTATTTATTTCTTTGTTAATAGGTATATAGTGATAATATTCACGTCGGTTAACGAGATGGTGATCATTAGAAAATGTCCGCGAATAAATAGAACTGAAATTGTGCAACGCAGCGACGCGGAATTGTTCTGCAACGCAATGAGTGCGCGCATTTAATTTCATTGTCATTAATCATAATTAGAAGCCGCACACGAAGATAATTGATGATTACAGCAGCCCGTACAGCGAGTTATAGATGACATTCGCATGAAAATTAGAAAATGCACGATAAGCCGTTGGTGCCTGGAGACGTATTCATTAATTTCTGCACGTTTGCATTCGTCTTTTTTGGTTCTTCTGGTTGCGTATTTTCTGTTTATTCACCCCATCTTACTCCTAGAATTTAATCCGCGCACTAAATGTGCGTTTTCATTTAGGTATTAATTGCAAATGCAATATTCAGCTTCAACTTACCTGGCCAATGGAGGTAAAAATCACACCTGGCATAGCCCGCCCGGAAGTCGTAACCGGATGCGCAGAACTAAGATGAAATATGCTCATCTTTTTGGAGGGCAAAATCGACCCCTTGGATGTTTCTGTCGGATGCACCCCTGCCGATGAATAATACTAAGATCTCCCACAAGGTGTTCGAGTATTTGTTCTTTGGCACTGAAGATGAATCAAAAATTGAGCAGATAATAAACGGCCAAGTTTTGTGATATTTCTGCGCCAGTTGTGTCTAACGCACAGCTTCGATAAATTCGCGTTTTATTAGCGATCAGCCGCGTTATTCTTGTAAAGGTTGGGGGGCACCTAACCGTTTTACGGTTTTGAATCAAGTTCCTTCATTTTGAGCATCGCGGTGGAAATGGCAGCGGTGGCAAAGGCATAAATCGAATGGTGTAGGATACGTGGCAACCTAGCGGTGAGATGCTGCTGCCGATAGCGTGCCGCCCCCGTAGTTATCTATTATCGGTAAAAGGCAAACGCCGAAATATGGGCGAGCGAGAGCAGGCCGTCCCCGGAATGCCTTTTATGTTTGTTTAATATTCCGGACGAAATGCATAGCTTTGGCAATGTGTCTATGTTCCGTATCCGCGACCTTCCTTAGCATTACACAGGATGCTATTCATCTCCAAGGGAAGGTGCAGTGCTGTTGCCTTTTCATCTGCCACCGACACATTCGACCAATGTGCATTCATCCCGAACTAATTTACTTTTTTAAACATTGAATTCAGACCTGGCTCCGCTCGTCGTGTGTATATGATTTGCTACATTCTAATAGTCGGTGACGTTTAAAAAGTCTGCGATAAAAATGCTGCGGTTTTAGAGGAGGGAATATAGTAGGAAAGTATGCGAATACGCATTATTATTCAAGATACGCGCGCTTTTTGTCTGATGTGACACGCGCAGAAATTTTTTATTGGCGTGCACTGCCTAAAGTATGCAAAGTAAAGTGAAAGAAATGCGAGAAACACGCGCAGGACGAGTTGAACTCTCAGCACTATGGCATCCAACTGTATTATATTCAATAAATTATGAAACCTTTTCGAATAAATCTTGCTTTTCACATTGCCTTCAGGTTACTTCGTATTTCGTACGCGCTTTTCTACGTGGTCCCGAAGAATTTAATAAGAGCCTTAAAGTAAAAAGTGAAGCTATATAAAGTTTGCGCTAAAATAATTACGAAACTAAGTACGCAAGTTTTGAATAAATTATCCTATTAAAAACGTAATGAAAGTAAACTTTTTAAAATAAAAGCAATGTGATTAAAATAGGACTACGTCAACGTACCTACTATAAATTTCCATTAGAAAATTCTTCTGGACGTTTTTATCAATTTTAATTGCGGCAGGGTTCATCAGTATCAATATTGAAAAATGATTCTGAAAATGACAGAGAACAGGTGGAAACAGAAAATTTGAAAGTTTTTCGCAAAAGTTTAAATTATCTTCGTAAAAGTTGAGTAGCAAATTACACGAATCAAAGCATCTCCTTGAACGCAAAATAAGTTTTATCAGCGTTTTTATTAAGCGATTTTATGCAGCCACAGTGCGTATTTAAAATCAAACACACTTAAACTTTATACTGTTATAATGCTATGAAAATTACTTGCAATGAACGGTACCTACTTTTTGCACATCCAAACGCAAAACGAGCAAATAAAATATTTTACGAGCAAAGTGATTTCGTCAGTCCGCGTCGGCAATGCCGTTTCCGCCGCCACCGCCCGAACAATCTATCGTTAATGCGGATATAAACTTGAATAAAACTTTAGAGCTCGGCAAATAGTCGAATCGAAATCGAAATATATATATTACTATTATTTGTATTATTATTTGAGGACGATACTCTCGCGATGTAAAAAGTTTAATGGCAATGTCATCAACCTCTTTGACCTACTAGTACTTGAGTGTTTTTGCAACTTTTTGCATTTTTCAATTTGCCAAAGTAGCACGCCCTACAACGCTAGCGAAATATTCTCATATTTAAATAAGCAATTCCGATGAAGTACGTGCGAATTTTTCCAAGCGTGAGGATTTCGCCAACGTGTTCGTTGTTTTGTATTCTTTTTAAATCGAACCCAATTTAATACACGTCTAAAAAAGCCAACTTCATGTCCTGGTAGCATATTTTGGCAAAGTATTGAGAGATCTAGTACTGCGGGGCTACTCTAGTACTTTTTTTTATCCATGCACTATACTTCATTAGAGCCCGCCTGATTCTACTGTGGTTATCATAGGTGGTTGTTTGTACCGAAATATTGTTTCTAGCTGATCAACAATTATGTGTTGCTTCATTACTATGAAATTCCTCTTGAATGAAATTTATTTGTAGATGGATATCTTGTGACAGATTAGTAATTCCATGGCAATACCTTAAATTTTGTCGATATCGCTCTTCTGGTAGAATGTGTTATTTTGGTAACCATTTGAACCATTTCGTGCGTATATTTTGTTGCTTACGAATTTCTTCTCATAACTTTTATAATCAGTTTGACACTATCAGATTTAATGCAGAAATATCTTGCTTCTGTTTCGAAAAAAAAAGAGCATCCGAAATTTTGCAAGAATTTTTTATTCGAATAGTATGTTATGAAGTACTAAAGGTAAGGTAATGAAATTTTCTTCGAAGTTGGAGGTGGAAGTAATGCAATTAGAGTCGCAACAGACAAATAAAATTATGTAAAATATGTCCGCGTTTTCTTTCCGACGTGGCCAATTGAAAAAGTTTGCTCATTTTTCGCGTTTTGTGAAGCATCAATTCACCCGGCTGTGGTCCGGACGACAGTTTTTCATCCCTATTCTTCGCTTCGTATACAGGTAACTCTCGCAAATTGCATCACGAAATATACATTAACTTTGTGATTGCAACAATTCGCGCGCCCTTGGAGCTTAGCACCACCCCCCTACAAGAAAAGCCTTATGCGCCTTGTATTTTTTCATTTTCACTTTTACTTTCCGTACTCTATTATCTGAATGCGCACTTTTATTTCATTTTCTGTTTTCTTACTGTGCACAGACTTTTCGTGCATTCGTAAATTTTCCTTATTTGCAAGTTATTTACGTCCTAGCAAGAAGAGAACAGAATGAAAATGAGAATTTACATCATTTCAAGGCAAATGCAGCGCGGCTCTGCGGAATATTCGTGACTACGAAAAGCAGAACATCTATCGAATTGAATGATTGTACTTCTAAGGGTTTTAGGAAAAAGTTTTCAGTTTTAATTAGCTCTTAATTCTTCATTCAATATCCATCAACGTCTTATATGGGATTGCACATAAGAAATAAAATTGACAAATGAATAACTTTAAAAAGCGTTCCGCTGTTGGAATAAAGCAATGAATAGTTGTTTTTAACTATTATCAGCCTCTTTTGTCGCCTAGAAGGCGGACAATAAAATGGTGATGGGCTATCGTAAAGAAGCAAGTTTAGTGCGCGTTGATTGCATCGTATTTTGCGCCTTTTTACGATTCGTAGTCGGCTGCGCGCGTAAGATGATGGTGACTTTCTCTAATGCTGATTCGTAGCCGTGCGTGTGACATTGCAGAGGCAGGACTCTCTGTGCAATGAAATTGTTGACGAGATGTTCTTGAATTGTGTACGAACCAGTGTTTCAACAAACGCAGTAACAAGTATAGGGTTTTGCCGGGGCCTTGACGTGTTTTAATCAATAGAAAAGGTAATGAAACAATGCACAAGGGAAAATGACGGGTTGCTATGTTTTTGTTGAAACAGCAAATCGCCGTTAATATTAACCAGTAAATGAATTATTTTAATCTCTTTTTTTTAAATCAAGATTAACTTCATATTACAATGCGATGCTTTAGAAATGCAGCCAGAATCCGACCGCAAAAACACACCTTTTCTTGGATTTTCATGCAGCTCGCGAGCGCTTACAATGCTTTAGCATTGTTCGGCGAAACTATGCGGCAATTGTGGCTTGTGCGACTTAAAAATTGCGCCGTTTCAGGTTAAGTGAACTCTCGCAGCACGAAGTAATCTTAATCCGCAATAGTTGATACGACATTTAGGAACATTTCGAGCGTTTAAGTTCATTCGCAGCACGCAGTCAATACGTTTCGCTGAGATCGCAGTGCTTTTGTCATATTGAATGCCGTTTGCTTCACTTGTTCGCTACCATTTCTTCCTCGCTTCGACAAATTGTGGAGGCAGCGAGTTTTATTACCCGGCTGCAGATCGTTATACAAGTTTAATAGCACTTAATGTAAAATAGACAACACAATTTGGTTGTTTGTTTTACTCCCGCTCAAAGTTTTATATCTTTTTCTACCAGCGGTTCGTCGTACGGAACAGACCGTTGTGAGATTATATTTAAAGATTAAATACGCGTATTTTGACAAAATTGGTTTGCGGGCTTCGTAATTTCATGCACTACTAAAATTGCTACACTTTAACGAACGATTTGAATGTGCAAAAGTGTGTCTTTGTTAGTATGCTTATTTTTTTCGCCTGATAAAACTTGGTGCACTGTTCTCAAGGACAACGATAGCGTATGAAACATACTGCATGAGAGGGTGCATTTTCTCAAATCTTTCATATCGCCTAATTACAACAAGTAAAGAAGGAAATTCGTGACAGATATCTTCTGCGAACAAGGTAGTGTATCGTATTAATTCGAACCTATCGGCGGCGGCGGCGATGTGAAAGTGAGGTTAGATTATCGGTCACTACTTTTACCTTGCACATTTCAAGGAGTCTTTTCCCCATTCAAATTGAAAAGAGTCTCGAAAATTTCAATTGTTCATCTACTCGTCAATACTAAACCAATGATAGTACCAATGTGCGTGAATGTTGAAGAAATCAGAAAATTTGATTTTTTGCCCGTGAGCTCCATTTTTCGCACGGTTCACACGATAATCAACTGAAATTATAATTACCATCTCCTGAGGAGCAATCAACATCACATGATTGAGTTTAACTCAAATTTATTAAATGCCTCTTTGGATTGCGTCAAATATCTCGACGTCATGAAATTGGTTTCTTTGAGAATTTTGATAACTTTCAATTTCCGCATGAACAATTTTAATGGGAATAATAATTGATAACGGATGAAAAACAGCAATATCCTGATGGCAAGGGACGGTGGTTTTATCACATTTAAAGGGCGGAAAGATTAGTAATTTGAGGTTAAATTTACTCGCATGTCAAGAAAATACATGGTGGTTTAGTTGTATTGGACTCGGCGGAGACCCTTGGTGCGTTGTCGTCCCCTTCGCGGAAGGATCCTTCGTGGCGCGTCCTTCACATAAAGTAGCTGCGATATAACCACATAATGCATTCTCGTTTCTTATCGTACTCTGTTGTCCATCGCTGCTCTAACACTCAGTGCTTGTCCTTGTTTAGACACATATCAGACGGCCACGCGTTCGTAAGAAAATTGGGACTGAAATGTGAAACGATGTATCGGTAGCGGTTGGCGGGAGGGCTTTTTAATGCGTTAGGCCGTATCAGGCCTTGAAACGGATTTGAGCGGCTTGTCATTTTCGCAAAATTGCTCACACATTTTATAAATGTACGATGGAAGTTTGCAATGTTTCAATGTAAAAATGCGTCGCGCATGTCAACGTCAAGTGCTTCGTTGCTTGTATTTCTACTCGTCTCAGGGTTGTGATTCAAGTCTGAGGACTGTGACACGCTATAACCATTCCAGAAACAGACGAACAATTCCGTAGGTATTAATATTATACTTTAAAGACGCAGACTTTGATTAATTATAAATAAAAATAATAATATCAATGCAGCATCATTTATGTTTTCGAAATATGAGGAAACGGAATACCGATTTAGCATGCAAAACTAAAAACTACTGATAGAAAGCTCAATGTGGGGGAGAGCAATGCGTGGCGAATAAATAGAACGTTGAGGATGCAATTGAACGCGCTAGAGTTAGAGGCAAAAGTTTAACCTCTCTTAAGGAAGAAATGTCAAAAGTCGTACAATTTGCCGAAAGATCTATTTATCCGGTTTGCCACTGATCCCCCAGGGAATGCGTCCTGGGATATCTCTTGCGGTCAAATGATTTTCGCACACGCGCAACGAGTGCAGAAATTTTTATTCATTTTATTCATCGAAATTGTATGTGACACACCGTTTCCTGGGGGTCAACGCTGTTTCTTGCGCGTTCATTTCCAGATAATTCGTACTCGAAAAGTTGGAAATATGTCATCCAACGGCATGAGTTGGCACAAGGCACAAAATGTTAATTAAACTTGTTGAAGATTACTTAAAGTTTTAAATGCGCCGCAGATGAAACTTGTATCTAAACTTTCACTTTCAATAGGTTTCAAGAGAATTTTTCTCTACAATGTGGCTTGGTTCTGACCGCATCCCGAATGTGGCTTATGAGCGGCGTCATAAACTATCGTGTGAGTAAAGCCGTAGGAATGCGTCCGCGTACGACGCACCCTTAACGCTATGTGCGGGGGTGGTTCGTCGTTATTTTATGCGGTTGCGACCTTCCTTTAGACGCAGTTTACGATGGGATGTTTTGTGAGCCACCATGTGACAATAATTTGACTATGACTTTAATTTTATTCGTCACTACAAATGATTGATGTGTCGCTGCATTGTTTAAATTGTATTTATTTTGCTTTTGAATATTCTATTGGAAAATCGATATTATGTTTGTTTTCATCGTCGTTCCCTTCACAATGAATTTAGTCGTGTGCACTGCTCAATTTTTGCATTTTGAAGCTAAAACAACCCTTTGGCCCGCCATGGATGCTTGAAAACTATGTCAGAGTCATGGTCCAAACCTTTACATGGTTTGTATGTTGTTCATACGCACTTACGAATTGTAAAAACACGTCTCAATGGTTATTTACTACTAAATTGAATCAATGATAACTCGGTATGTTATCTAACACCTGCCATGTTGAAAGAACGCACGCAACGAATTCCATCTTTCTTGTTTGGTGGCATAGTGCTAAGGGACTATTTTTGAATCTAAACGTTTTATGGTTTGTGTTACAATTGTAAACTTACAGTTAGAAAATGATTTGAAAGACGCTTCTCAATCGTTATTTATCATCCGCCATCTTGAAGTAACTCTAGCAAAAAAATTCTCGTTCTTGTTTAAAGAGATAATGCCGCCAGGCATTTAAATTAAGATTGGTTCAACTGAGATCATAGCTGGTCAAATATAAATCTATCCTTTGGCTTTTAGCGAATTACAAATTTATAATTTAATTTTTGTTTTTCGATCGTTTGTAAGTTTACACGACGAGATAATGCTAATATTATTGTCGATCACCATTTGCGATTTCGGCACGTGTGATATTAGTGGTAACATGTATAGTGCTAGTATGTTATTAACGTTAGCTCATGAATTTGATGTGTTTGCTTTCGAATTCACTCATGTGGATTTTTATTCAGATTATTTTTAGTAGAAATGCCGCCAGCAAATATTTGCTTTGCCGAAAAGCATGATTTTAAATTTAATTATTAAAACGAGAACAGTGTGAGAGGCAATATTTTTACAACTGGATTTTTCAAAGACATTTCATGGTACATGAAAGTTTGCTTCAAATGCATCGCCGTTTTTAATTATCTACGTATGTTATTAATTTTATGACGATGTATGAAGGACATTAACTAATTTGAAACTATCTAAAAATAAATTAAACATCTGCTGGTGTTTTTGCAATTTTCTCACGCTATATTCTAAATATTCAAAAACGGTAACTAATAGTGGTAGCGGGTATTACAAGTCTGCTTCACCTTTAAGTGTTTTCAATAGCTTCTCTGTACAAAATTGCTTTTCTCAGGACTTGCAATTAAATTAATATTATTTTTTCTATGATTGATAAGCTCACTCCTAGATGTTACGCTCAGATAATTCAATAACCAGTTCGTTTGAACTAAAGTCACGATGAGACAATGTCCACGAAATGTCCGACTGTCAAGTACATTCGCGGGTTGAAAGTAGATGAGCTCTAACGATAATAAACTTGCGGAGACAAATGTCCCACAGACATCGTGCCGATTGGACTGGACACACCTACGCAGTTGAAAATGTCAGCGGCAGAAATCGCGCCACGGCCATATTGTTATTGTCATTTTTGCAACGAACGACGAATAACAAACGACAAGTTAAACGCGTGATCAATAAAGCATGCTTTTCATGATTAATTGTGCGATGTCACATTCATCCGCGCGTATCAAAATTTTAATTAATACTTTGCACACTATGTCATAATTCTATTGAACTTTAATTAACTTCTTCTCGTCATCATCCGCTCGCCGTATTGCTCTTCGACGAGATAACGCGCAATCAAAACGAACGAATACGACCTTCCATTATTAGTGGTGAAAAGATATCTATTACATTTCATTCTATTCATGGACGCTTTCCTTTCGTCCTGTCATCACTCTCCTTCACTGATTTTTTACGCGTGCTTTCATTTCGCAATAGTAGTCTGCCCATCAGTTTCAATCATCCGGTCGACCTTAACATAATTGCGTTCGGTTTAAGTTCGAATGCGTTTCTTGGTGTGCACGCTGACGTGAATTACAATGCATTGAAAATTGTTGCGGCGTTCGCAGTCATTCCACTTTGTTTTTTATTTGCTTCCCGATTGCGTATTCTCTTGTTGTTTTCGCGTATTTTACGCGTTTTCGCGCAATCGTACGCTGCTGATGATATTCATTGAGAACTGATGAACTGTAATTATCCACTGAAATGCTTCTTCTTAAAATTCTCATCATTGGTACCAAATCCGACGATAATTTGGATTTTTGTTTGGCCAACTGAATTCTGTGTGAATTTAGTAAGTAAATATTTAATTGAGGCTTGTTTTTGAATAGAAATTATTATTTATAAAAACGTTTTTCAAATGCCGGATGCACAACTCATTCTATGTTTTTGTTTTACCAGTACTTGGAAGTATTCTGTAATCGTACTCTTATCATGGTTTTATTAAAACACCTTCAATTCAGCGACGAATTCAGTACTGCCTAAAAATAGAATCTTTCTTATTTTGCAAATTTGCAATTACGGATATCCAAAATTCTTAAATATCTATTATTCGTCGCGAGCACGCCTTAGCGAATTTATTTTGCAAATCAAAATGCGGAATTGTAGCAACAAATTTCGAAATATTTCTCCTTATATATATAAGTAATTTAAAATGAATCTGAAATTTTTTGAAATTTCACTTAGGTGAATCGTCATTTTATTCATTTATTTCGTAAAAGGTTCGATATAGGCGTAGGTGTGTCTCTTGATAAAGGGTTTCGCAAAGTTTTTTTTAGTTCTTTTAATGAAAAGAACTAAAAAAAACTTTAATAAAAAAACTTTTATTCTTTTAATGAAAATCTCGTATATTTCCTTTCAGAATCATCATGCTGTCACTGGCAATCAAAGTGCGTTGAGACTACTAACGTGAGAAACGATATAATAAATTATGAAGCTTATCAAAAATATGTGACACAGAAATGTTGGCTTTGGAGCAACAATAACCTTGGGTCAAATGCGTTGGTATGGATGCTCAAAAAAAATGTTAATTTGTCACTAAATATTGTACATGCATTACATGACCTAACATGGTATAGACTCACTCCAAAGTGCACATTGGGGTTCATTGGATTCATAATCAGTTAAGACTCAGTGTGAGGCTAACGAATTATCTCAGCAGCAGCTTCTTTCTCCGTACTTTTGCCATACACACATTCCATTTCGAAATAATGTGTTTTATATGCTTAAGACGTGTAAATTTGCTTAATATTTATATTGATTCTGAAAATAGTATTTGTTATCGAATATTATGTAGATACGCTATATAATTTTATTTGCGTGTTTCATGGTGACGTAAGATTTAAAAAATAAGAAGTAGATAATAAGTTTCATCTTCGACGAAATTAGATTGTGCCAGTTTATATTTCATTCATTTCTCTAGAAGAACATGAATTTCTGAGAGACTTGGCAAATCTTGACACCATCGCGGCAACTCTAATACAAAGCGTTGCAAAACTCGAAGAAAAAATAATCATATATTATTCCATCAGACCAACAACATATCCGAGGAAGTTTTCAGTTTTTCTACTTTTCCCACTTTTGTGCTGCTTTCAATGGCATAATTTCTTTTGGGAATACACTTGCCCACGGCAGCTGTCTTCTTGTTCCAGCTGCCGCCGCAGCCTGCTCTTCGTAGCAAATCAGGCACGCATTGCGGTTGTGAAAAAACTTGATTGAATTTCGTATTGAAATTATGCGAATCGTAAAAAATTAAAGTGTCAACGCGGAAAAAACGTCATAAAATATTCTTGGTTCTTTTCGCCCACACTGTTTAATGCTTGAGTTGAGATGCCAGGACTTATATACTCGCTCCCAGCTGAAGTGAGCATTTCCCTTACTCGCAAAAGCAGCGTCGAAACTTTTAAGTTGATATGTTTTCGGGATGTCTAATGCGTTGTTTGCTCATCCTTTTCGAGTTTTACTTTATTTTTCTGTTGTTTCTTTTCTTGATCGGCAAGGTAAATTTACTTGTTGTGCTTCTCTTTTCGAGCACTTATTTCACTTTGTATATTGGGGGATTGGAGTGAAGAATGAAGACGAGCACATCCATGTCGCATATCCGGGTGGGATGAGTATGGTAGTCTTGTTTATTCCGGCAGGATAATGTGCTCGCAGCCTGTGCGAAAAGCCGCTCTCGAAAAACGTCACTCGGTCGATTACGTATGTCGCATCCAATCAGGCGTCACTGTTGTTGTATCTGCTCGCATTGTATCAATTTTACTTACTTGATCAGAATATTTGTCGTTAAGTTTGCATTTCTCGGTAAGTTTTACCAAATAAATAAGTAAACACTGAAAGTTTGTGATGCTAATTTAAGCTTGTTTTCTTATGCACACTGCAGTCGTCGATGCATATGTTATTGAAGTGGTTCACTTGGAAGCCATTATCTCAACATGACGCTCGTGCACACTTCGCGAAACCACTCAAAATCTACTCGCAGCGCATCAGCGCTACTTGCAAACTTTAACTGCAAATGCATGTCAGACGTATTTGTAATAAGTATTTTCTCCATACGTTCCAACAAAAACTTTGGTGGATTAGATGCGAAGATATTATAATTACTGGAGCCCAGCTTTTCTGCACTCGCGATAGGATAGAAAAGGAACAATATTTATTATTGCTATCATTCATTAAACTTTTTGCGGTGTCGGTTAAACGTATATTGAATACGTACAATTATAAGTTAGGAGGGCATTTTGATACACAATCAATAGAAATTTTTCGAATAAACATTTGATGTTGTATAATTTAGTTTATCGTCTAACTATTGATTATAATCAACCATATTATTTGGACTTGAAAATAAACATTTATGAATTGGATTCAAAACTTTATGTTCATCTTGAATGTGTACGCTGTATAAACGAATAGTATTGCCAAGAAGTCAAAGGAACCCGTTAACTAATGTTAATATGCCTTCCATTTCCATGCAATGGAATCTGTAGTTCCTATATTAATTGAGCATTTTGTGTGTGGTATGCGCGGACATACGAGATGCAGTACGAGAATTCAGAACATGTAAGAGATTACGACTGTCAAGCGAATGAAAAACGGCCATATTCATAGCACGATTAATTATTAATGCAATGCGATTGGTGTTCGTTGGTACGGGTTATATATCTAGTTCCAGTGGTCGCCACTAAAAATCCCTCATAAGAGTCTCTTCGCATAAGTGCTACTTTCTTCGTAGGCTTGCATAAGTTTTAAATATGAGAAAATTAATAATTTGAAAATTAGTAATAAGCATGTTATGATTAACTTTACTCGTTTAAAAATCAATGATATTCAACATAAAAATAATTTGACTAACAATAGGTCATTTTCAAGTGTAGAATGTCACTAACGATATAACGATACTAAACAATATAGGATAAGGAAGAATGTGTTCCGTTCAATGGGGTTAATTGCAAATATTGAACTGTTGCGGTGCATAGTAAGATGAGATCTCAGTAACTTGTCAGGAATATGTTTTAAATTTATAGTTTATTCGCATAACATAGAGGCAGAGGGGATGAGGAAGAATTTTTTTATTTCTTGTCTGTGGGCTGTCCACAAATCTTGGTTTAATGTTAAAGCAAGCATCCGGTTTATAGTCAGCGAATAAAATTCAGCAATTGTCTTCGCTCTTCGGGCGCAACGTTTATTTATTTTTTATGCACGATATCGTGCCACAATACGTATTCGGCAAGATATTGACTGCTGTTCTGATTTTATATTTTGCAAACGCAAACAAGGCATAAAATATCCATGCGTATTGAATTCGCAAGAGATCCTTCTGTTTCTCCGGAGTAATGAGAATAAACATCTGCAAAGTCAGAACTTGCGACAACAAACCTAACTGAAATTGATGCGTTGGTTTAGTGTTTATGTGGGTCACACTTGAACGATGCGAAAAAAAATACGAAAAATTGCAGATCATTACATGTCATTCACGGACTTCATTACTTTTCCTGACTAGACAAGACGTCTAGGATGACGGAAGAAGCAAAGTGAAGAAGTCGGGACGTGAACGTGACCTCCCTAGTAAGAGGCACAAACGTCACTCTAATTCTTCGTCCACTTTAATATGCTACGTTACATTGCAGAAAAAACCATCTCAAGAATACGAGTACAGGTATTGAATAATTAAGCAAAAACAAAGATTAATATCAAAACAGCGATCTGAGCGTTGAAACAGAGGGACATTTATAATAAAACCAAAAGAATGGAATCAGCCACAAAGCAAAGACAAGTTATTTCGTATCTATTTTTGTTCGTATTTTCCTTTTTCTACGCTCGCTATGGACGACATCTATTTAGCTCAATACCTTCTTTATTTCATTCTATACTGGCGGCGCTGTCATCGTACGTATACACTCATCGACAACACATCCGATGGCTATTTTGACAACTTATGTCCCGAGACGTCATCGAATGAGACAAGAAACACATTCGCTGGGCTGTTACCGCTCTGATTTCGTCGGCGTCCGTGTCATAGCAGGGTAGATAGGGTGCGGAATGTTTTCTAAAGGATGAAACATACCGCTGATAGATGAGCTTAACGAGGCGACCACAATCTTTTCGTGATTTGTCTCCTTGGAACTTATTGTTGTTCGTCCGTTGTTCTCGTACGTTTCTCATGCGGATTTCTGCTTGGTGTCAATTTTGCTTAGCGTTACACAATCGATAGCTAACGCTAAATGCAATGTAAGGTTTCGTTATTCCAAAAATGGAAAAGCGGGAAATTGGCAAATACTCGAAATGCTAATGCGCTTCACAGCAGTTGCGTTTCATTTAGCAATAAATGTGCTCCGTCGACCGGAAAATATTGTTCAGCGTTCGGTAATTAAATGACACCGCAGCGCGCATGATTATTTAGTTTAATCCACGTGTGCACGCCGTGTTCCGCATTAAGAGCTACGCTTCGATTGAATATTGGGAGAATAGAGTTTTGATGTAATTTGCGTAAATATTTATTTATTCTTCGATTTCAGACAGATTTCCATTCGCATGCGTATTTCGGGATATGAATGTGTTTCCAACCACAACTAGTTATACGTCCACAACGAATTTGTTCCGAGGAAATTTATTTACTGGCGGAATAATTTGATTTTAATATTTGATTAAATTTGTTTATTTTCGAACGAAATTGATCACTTTTGTTGTCAAATCACAAAGTTGTAATTGATCATTGAAATCCAGATTTCAATTATTATGAGGAATACTTTATCGAAAACCTCAAATTAAAATACATGCTGGATTAGCCATAAATAATCTCGTTCCACGATGAGAAAAAAGCGGAATAAAATCAGTGCCTGTTTGCGGGGTAGCAAATTTATTTAGATTTCTGTCGAATTGTAAATTTATCGCAGGTATTTTTTGGGTGCTAAGGGTTGAAATAGCAGTGTCCCATGACAGCCACCAAATGCTGCAATCCCATTTTAGGGGCGGCAGCGATTTCAAACATCACAGCACTGTTGTGGCTTGTATTTCGGGCTGGGCCAACATGCGCCGTGTACGATCGCGAAGGGATAAAAAAGCGAGAGAGAACACACTAAATAAAATCCCCGTAATAAATGTTTATTTTGATTTGTATGTGGTGGCGAGATAGTAGCGTTTCGGACGGCGAATGAAGGAGTGGAAGTAAAGATAGCCGGACGACTAGCAGGACAACGATTCACTCGCACTCATACGAAATGCATTTACCGTTATTCGCATTGCTCGAATTGAATGTGCGTTTGCTGTATCCAGTCGGTTGGCGGTGGCGGTTTATCTGAACGCATGTTGACCATTCGCGGCGCGCATCGAACATTTCCATTCTTGTGGTCCCGCTACGCGCCTGTTGTGTGCCGCGCTTCCTATGCCTCCCAAAGAGGATCAAATGAATAAATGAGGATTTGTTTTGTAAAGCGTGTGCGCGCACACGATGCGAATAGCCCAATACGCAAACCCGGATATTGCAATTCAGTGCGCATCCACATTTGTTGTTCGAATAGATTTATTCTCATTTGGTCATTACCGGAATAGGTGCTTAAAATCATATTATATCCTCAGCTCTTTTTATTAGCTGCTTATATTACTGACTCATCATAATCCTATTCACTTCAATATCACTAGTAGATAATATCGTCAATATTCGGTTATTTTATTCCGGGTGCATATTTAAATACTGGTGATTTCCAGATTGGATTCATTTTTTCAATGCTTCCTAATTTTACAAATGATTAAACTAATAAATTGTTTATGTGCCGCTTCCGAGATCAAACATAAAGCGTGCGCACTAACTGCAATTTCCCTCAGCATTTCTTCTAATCAGGGGGAATTCCTGTTGATTTAAAAGTGCGGCATATAAAAGATTATTATACAGCCTGTTTTATGTGTACTAAGCACGAATTTCGAACAAGGATAACACTCGTGCAGATATCATATGCACGACGATCTCCGTTTCCGGGTTTGCAGCCATAGTACACATGAGCGCTTAGAATACGTGACTCTAACGTATTCGTGGACTGGGAGCGGAACCACGAAGGGAAATTATCTGAACACGCTCAATATCTTCGCAACGAGCGAACGCGCGTTGACATGTTTGTAAAGGACAACAAGCTGTGTAACACATTGGCTTTCGCTCATGCTGTGTGCACGAGCGTCCCGCCCTCATCCCTATTGTAATTTACTATACTAATTAGCAAATTTAATAACAACCCAACCGTATGATCCGTGCGTCAATAGCATTTGGCTAATCTCGCGATCACGCGAACAGACTTCCGTACAGCGTTGCGTCTGCACCACACACGTTTAATTATTAGCGATTGTT
The DNA here is from genome assembly GCA_030264675.1 of Anaulacaspis nigra. Lineage (NCBI taxonomy): Eukaryota > Metazoa > Arthropoda > Insecta > Coleoptera > Staphylinidae > Anaulacaspis > Anaulacaspis nigra. Next base: position 53,455 of record JARJDV010007977.1, on the reverse strand, counting down.
AAATATTTCATTATGCACTGACTGGAATATCGAATGGAACAGGCGACACTCTGTATAGCTGAAATGCAGAGAATGTATGTATCGCTCTTGCAATGGTTGCGCAAAGGCGCCACTCCTGATGGATCTATTGACAAGCATGAGCGTCGAGTGTTGAGAGGCGGCTGAATTCCGTATATATTATCAAATAATCGCCTACATATGTGTCGGTTTAACGCAAACGCCATTTGCATACACATCGGCGAGTGCTTACTGCATTTAGTTGAATTATTGTCAGTGATAATAACAAAATTCAACACACAACGCGCATAAATCTCCATTGTTATTATGCCTTCACAAGGCATCGTGTTTGCATTGTAACTCTATTGCGTAAGTGAAGACTTGCCGTGTACGTTCCGTTTGCCACGTAATTGCTTATGCAGTCGGAAAATTATTAATATTTATTATCAAGTATTTGGATTTGTACGCATTGCTAAAGTGTGCCCACTCTTGGCGATAATACGTTTGGCCACAATCAGTTTTTGATGGTTCGTCGACACATATATGGCGGAATTGAGATTGAATATTTTCCATTTTGCTCCGCGCATTTTGCGTCTCTATTTGATTCCACTGCTACCATATGATATCTTTTACCATGCTGTATATATTTTCTGTTTTCCAATTTATCCATTGGCATTCACATAGGCATGAGGGGAAAACTATTTGATTTCCGGAAGATACGCAGAAAGTAAATTGAAGAAAAACAAAATAAGAAAATAGCATTTTCGCGAACTCGTTTTTTACGGTTTCTTTTTGCTGTTAATATTTATAAGTTTTATATTTCGTGAATATTCTGCCCATCACCGCTTGGCTGACAAGTTAATGCATTAATATTTCAAGTTAATGGCGTACGTCTGATTTCAATGAGATATTATCAACCAGTCTATATATTGATTTGATTGAATACTTTCTGAATCGATAGAGCAAGTACTACTTTCAGATGTAGAAGGAACACCGGCTTGTGTTATTTTATTTATGTGATGTTTGCTTTCGTACGGGAACGAGTAACATTGATTCTTCAATGTTAAGGTATTTCTATTGAGGACAATACAAGATTTATTTGCTAGAATATTTCGTACAAACATACCAATCCTGCTCTGCTATATATGGTTTTGTAACTTTGTAGTTAAATTTTTAAAAATTATTTTGAATGCAACGATCCCAATCGATAATTGTGCGGATCGGTGGCAGTCAACGTTAAATTACGTAAAAGTAATTTAACGCTGTGTTGCGCCAAGGCGTTTGTTTGCCGCTCCGCGAAATCGAATCAGCCGCCTCTCGCAAATTGCGTCCGGACTTTACAGCGTACAGGCAAGCGGATTGTTCGATGCGAAGAGTGAGTAAATCTTTATGAAATTGCGTATTAATTATTTAATATCACGCTAACGTCAAGTGTTGATGAACGGTTTAAATGTTTATTTTTGTATATGATTTAAGCGTTTATTAAGTATTTTATTAAAAATTACCTGCGTTTACCAGACGTCGCTCTGTTGGCTTGGTAATTTGTGCGAAGAAATCAAGTATGTGATACGAAACACTCGGTGTTTCAAGATTAATGAAACAAACAGAAAAGTTACAAAGAATTCTGCGCAGAGTCAAGAGTTTGAAGCAGAGAAGCCTGCAAATAAAATTAGAGAATCCGAAGAGTAATGAGCAGAAAAGTAGCTTTAGTTCACTTTTACTTTTCTTATTCCGTCCTCGTCTTTGTTCGCAGACGTTTCTTGCTCGTACACCTTCTTTGCCTCTCATTGCACAAGTTTTTCCATCTTCGCGAGAAGCAGCACTCATTTAAATATTTTTGCGTTAAGCAGCCGGCAATAAGCCGAAATCAAATAAAAAACGCAAAGGTGTGTACTACACGCAAACTTTTCATGCGCGCTTCGTCTAAACTTAAATTACTTTGTTGCTCATGGCAATATTGCCGCCGCGCAATAGGAATACGAGGTAGAACATGGAGTTCAAGCTGCAACTTTATGCGCGCAACATTGAGTTCGTTTTCGTTAAGTTTCAGTAGCACGTCGAGATTGCAAATGGGAAAAATATGGCCGAGCCACGCGCACCCACACACTCGATGAGCGCGAAGAGAACGCGAAATGAAATGACGAACGTGCGTCGCGTTTTGTGCGAATAACGCTCATAAGGAAATGGCAGAGAAATAAAGACGGAACGAGAAAGAGAAGCAATCTAAAGCGACGGCGTGAGCTGCAGAGGTGGTGGAGACGGAGGTGGCAATGCAAGAGTGCATTCGATGCACTTGGCGCAAAGATTGAAAAATTCATTGCGCTGCAGTGGCGACGACTCCTCCTGCATTCGAGATGGAATTAAATCGTGCGTTATAAATCTTACGTCACTTAGTACGCCATCTCCTTATCATGGACTTATTCAATTGACTTGCGTAGATTCGTTTTATTTACAATAAAATACTCAGCTTTGTGATTTGATTATTCTGTCGGTGGATGGACATAATATTGTCAATCTCATATTATTATTTGTTTTGATAAAAATTTTCGAATATCATTCATCAAGCAGCTGTAAATAAACGTAAGTCCGGACTTCTGGTTTAAGTGTATAAACCAAGTAAACTATTATAAAACAAAAGAGGTGTCTAAAAAAGTTGTAAGACATTTTGTGTAGCGTGATGACCAGTAATTCCTTCGGTTGTGTCACTGTCTTGTAACATCCAGGAAACTTGCCGAAAATCGAATAACTATGCAATTTAACTAGCGATGAAAAGCACCTCAAGCGAGGCAACTGCAACTGATATTAATGCGTGTTATCGTTCGTTCGTAGTTCGCCCACGAGTCGAATACGTTTCACTCACCGAGGGAGTCGTAAAATTCGCAGAATACGCGCACAACTTGTACGTGAAATTGAAATCTTCGAGCGAGTGCGGGGGTGTTTTGCATAATTGAAAATTGGAATTTTAGACCACCTGTGTGTATACTTTATAAACATTTATGTTAGGCATTCGTGAACAAGGATTCGCCTTCGCAATTGCAATTAGGTTGAACTCGATCGTTTTTGTTGTAATTATAATCGATTTGGCCCATGAGAGGAATTGGCGCATGCCTTCTCGGTGCAGGTGGTAGGGACGTACGATATCATAATAACGGATCATTAAAAATTTCTTAATGATTTCACCTCGCCTCCAGACATTTATGATTATTTTATGACTCCCCTTCCTTCGCTCGACCGGGCTCAATGCGTGCTGTGTAATGAGTGCTCATTCCGTTCTCTTTATTCTATTGTTCGTTTCGTGTTTCATCTATTCTTTGTTGCATATTTATTTTCGTGTCAACATTTAATCAATTTGCGGAAGAGTGTATTATGAAAAATGCAATCCGTTTCAATGGCCTAAATTACTAACAAGCTTTTTATAAAAATGTCGAATTTAATTTCATGCGAAGTATATTATTTTTTTGATATTCTGCATTAATTTCAAGTTTTAGTTTGAATAAACTGATAATTGATTATAAAATTTAAATCTCTCTACATGTAACGGAATGCTAATCTTCACGGTTACCACCACCAATCAAAAAGTGTGGTTTTCGTGGAGGACATAAGAAGTGTTGATAATTGATACAATTTGAGAAATTGTCGAGCGTAAACGTTCTCTTGAACAGCTCTCGATATTACTTTATCACATGTGGTGCGGTATGCCTATTGTGGGTTCCTGGGAGATTGCTTGTGGGGTAGTCATAGTGATCGTCGGCAACAGCGCTTATGTTATAGGCTTGCACACATACGATTCACACACCGCAATTTTGATTATTCGATTCGCGTTCTCCGCATCACCGCTTACATTGCTACCGCTCCGCACACAAACAGTCCGCATTGCAATCGCTGGGTGATTAATTGATTTCTGTGAGTCGTGGGGGGCGCGCTCGCGCCTTATTACATGTGTAAATAGCTTATGCAATTCAGTTGAGGGAACAATGGAACCGCATTATTCATTTGTCGGACTAATCAAATTGATACCACAATGAGTTTTCTCAATACAACAGGCGTACTAATATTTTGAATTGAAAGGAAATCGACGTGAAATATATTCCAGAAATTCGTAGTATTGGCGTGCTGTTGTTGTACGGTCCTGCGAATAGCGCAATGCTATGAACGTTTTAATAACGTACCAGCGTGGATAGCATTTTTGTATATCTATTTAGGTCTGCTGCTCATGAGAAAATGCATGTTTTTAAAACCGAATTTGTGTGGGCATCTAAATTGGTACGATACAATTGATCAACCATATTGGCAATTTATTGATACAACTAGCCACAGTATGTTCGAATTGAGGAATTCCAGGGATAGGCGAAAACTAATAAGCAAATCTCGTTAATTATTACTCTACTTGAGTTGGAAACACAGTAATCTTAGTATTTGCAAATTGTTTATGGGGACTACATATAATCTCAAGGCAGACACGTTAAATTCTCACGAATTGGGGGCTTCACCGTCTGTGGCAGCGGTGGCGGTGGTGACTATGCAGTCACATCTGTTGCGCGAGCAAAACGCCCGCAAAGCTAGTACAAGTTTGACGGATGCGTGATGAGCAGCACATGTGTTCCTGTCATTTTGCGCCAGTCGTGCGAACAATGGCACATATTTTGTTGTAGTACGTTATACAGGAGGTCCTCAACGCAATGGCGTAATTCGTCACTTAATCAGCCGTTACATAGCTTAGTCGTCAAGATTAACTTTTTTTACGGAAACTGTTCTTTGCACTGCGGCTGTCAGAAGCGGCGTTACGCCAGTCTATCATTTATTTAGTTTATGTCCGGCTGCAATCCCGTATTGCAATCCTCCTGCATCAACATTAGTACACCGGATACACACACGTCGCCGCACAAAGAGTCGCGAAGAGCCACTGGATGCACGTCATTTAGTTGATGACAGTGAAGCAGTGAATAAGCCCGTAATGGACGTGTGAATGCGTTTGTGTCATGTCCTCGCCAATGACGAATGATCCTTTATGTGCGCAAAAACTTTATTAAATTTATAAGCGTTTTATTAAGATCGTCGCGAGGGAAAGTTGAGCTTTATTAAAAGAATCATGTTTGTTTACATGTGAAATATTTATGTGAACACAATTTAAGGAAAAGCAATACAATCCGAATTTGTACCTGAACGTTGCACGCCTTAAATTATTGGTTCTCGAAATATACTTGGGGCTGCACGCACATGTTTATAAAAAGTGTTTAGGGTTGTTATCTCCACTAATTACATTAAAAAATATATATATTCAACTGAACGTATTCCACTGATGATATGCACTACTGGATTTACCTTTTCATTTCTTTCTTCATAGTAACCTTTTCGACTAATATCTTACTCGAGTGTTTATTTCTGCATTACAATATCATTCTTAAGGCTGGGAAGTTAATTTGAAATTTGTGTACCAATTCTCAACACCGGTTTCTGAATACACTTAGATACTTGGATGTTGATAGTACTGGATGCTACAGATGCAGATACAGCAAGTACCAACTACTATCATTATCCTTCTGCCTCCTGGGTCAGAATTATGAAAAATACCCCGAATAATGCAAAAATGTCCAATTCCGTTGATAAACCAAGATGCAATATAGGTATATATTTTCTCGACGAGGAGGACTTTTGATCTTGCTAGCAGCCAGTCTTTCATCGATCGCGAGTTTTAGATGACGACGGTTATACTTAAATAAGACGTTTATATGGTAGATAGGTATTACTTCTAAGGATTCTCACTTAGTATCTTCATTTCCCAGACCACCTATGAATTGGTATAATGAGTATATGTCAGTAATTTTATTTAATTCTTAAAGGTTCTGCTGCTTCCTTTAGTTATCTTCAAGGAACAACAACGCATTTGCATAGAAATCGACGTGTGGGCTGCGTATAAATCCCGAGAAACGGTGTATTCGCTGTTAAATAATTCGGAAAGTGAATAAGTTAAACGTACAGTAAATCAAAAAGGAATTATATGAGCTTTCACTCAAGGAACTTTTAATAAGCGTTAATTAAACATCGTTTTATTTAGAAGCATGCCTCAAGAGCGTCCCTTTCAACGCGGGCAGTGTATAATGTGGAGAGACATTCAAGTAAATTAATTATCAACCGAAATGGCACTGGATTCAACGTGAAATCACAAAATCGTTTTTCATTATATTTGCAACCTCTCATCTCAGCCTATTCAATGAGCGGCGTGCATTCACTCAACCCGTTTTTAGAGACTTGGCTCTCTTGTTTGACTGCACGAATTATTGATTACATATTGCACAGAATGTGCGCGAACATGCTTTAATTGATAAAACAAATTGCGCTCCATTCACGAACCGCTCTGAAAGCTTTGTGATTTGCGAAAAGTTTTCATTAAAACGCGGCCTTCGTGCACATTTAACTCGCTCTTCTCTCGGGTCGTCATTTTCATCTCTTTATCCCGTATCTTTTTGCGCGTCTTGAGCTCACGCGGTGTAGAAGACGATAATAATGATGATAATACAGTTATGCGATTGCAAGGAATGGTCTGCGTTGTGTCTCTTAATTTAGCTAAGTAAATTCTTCTGTCCGTCTAGCCTGGAGTTCACAAAAAACACGGAGTGAAAGAAGTGCAGCAGTATTTTCGTTTGAGTTTTGTTCTCACGCGGTTGGCAAGCGGAAAAAAACGTCTGGGGACAGTAAAGTGTTTGCCCAGGTTTTCTTTATAAAACGAACCTAATTTATCGTTCCAAAAGCTAGAAAGCTCTTAGCACCTTCACACAAATTCAAGGAAGTTCCTAGCTCGAATCAAACAAAACTCGTACGTTCCCTGTTGTGAACATCCCAAGGATTCTAGGAAGGCCAAGAGGGGCCAAGAAGGCGGTTAAGATAAGTATGTTGTTGTCGACTCGTTGACCCTTTGCAATAGTATGTAAGCAACAGCCGTAAATAAAAGACGACAAAATTAATAATTATATAACCGCCCGATTTATTTTTTGTAGCGGTCGGAAATATACTTCATTTGTTTGAAGGCTTTTCACAATAAACAACGATTTTATGCTTCGCGCTATTAATTTGTATTAAAAATTTAAGTGCAATACATGTTGCACTAGTACATTTACGTCATTTAGAAGTGCGATGATATATAACCGAACATTCTAATAAAGATGAAGTTTTTCTTTAATATATTTTATATTTATGAAATTACATATGCATAATACGTTAAAGGCGAAATGCACTTCAAGTGAAATAGACGGTAAAAATTGAAATAACTCTAGGAGGAATGGATCTCTATATATGAGACGGGTGAACATGGTGCACTTATTAATGTTGATTCTTCTTTCTTAACTAAAGCAGATGTGCCACTATTTGCCCACTCTCCTTGAGCTGAAACTGGAATTTATTTTAGATGCATTTGCAGATGGCATTGCATCTCAACTGCAGTTAATTAACAGCTTTTCAACCGATTATCCTTTTTTATTAGTTAGCAACGTCGGCCGACTTTTTGCCAGTGCTTTTGTCTAAGTACAGCCTAGGAAAACTTTGCTAATTTCCCTAGCAATCTTGATTTAGTTTCAGTTTTTCGGTTGTATCTCGAGTCTCGCTCTTTTCACATGAATTAAACTGAAGTTAATACCACAACTGTTTTTTGAAATTTTTCGTGAAAATTATTGTGCATTTATATTAAATTCGAATGCATTTATATTAAACTTCTTGCATTCATTCATACAAATGTAATTGGAAGGAAGGAGTGCAATTGGAGAAAAATATATAAGAAATGTTACTTCGTCAGCCTATTTATATTTTTATAATGGTGAATAAAAGTAAACTAAAATTGGTACCATTATTTTATTTGAAAGTGCTGATGTGCGTATTAGATACAATTCTAATTATCGAAAAAATTCAGCAGAATCCAAAATAAGAAACGGGAATAAACTACGGGACAAAATTGCACGTTCGTAAGGCGAAAAAAGGGGAAATAGAAGGGAGAAACAAAGAAATGAAAATAAAATAGAGTTAACGTCGAAGTAAATAGCCACGGAGAGTTGCTAAACGCTGGAGAAAATGCTCGAAACGTTTTACCATAGGATGCAAAGAGGCGACGCGCTCGTATCTGTGCAGCAAAATCTAAAAAATGATTCGCAAGAAGGCAACGCGCATGCAATCATTCCTTCATGCTAAGCGCGCGAGCTCCGCGTTTTCTTTGTCTGACCAGCGTGCGCGTATTTTAATGGTCTTTGAATTTGTTTTACTGGCATGCTGAAGGAAACGAAACGAGATGAAAGTTTTGCATCTTCCCCATCGAAAAATGAGATGAATAAGAACTGACGGAAAACAAAGAGCAAGGCGATGTTGTTTGAAATTTCAGAGCTTTGATATTTTTGATATTTGTTCTTTACCAACATGTTGTATTTGCGTTCTATGTGTTCACTGTCTCTACCCAAAATTACTTTTTCTTGTTGATTGTTTGTCTTATATTTAAAATTTCACAAAAATTAAAGATGCAAGACGTTTATGCACATTTCGATAGCAAAAGCAGATTTTTTGTTGAAAATGCAACTACATTAATTCTTTCCGAACATTCTGTATGTTATTGCCGGTTTTGTGCTGTTACGTATAAAATTTACCTGTATTTCACATATGGGATAAAAATTGACTGATATGGTGTGAGGAGAATTCTTTTTAATGAGTTGGGTTGAAAATCATACATGAGGAAGTGGGTTTAATAGTTAGAGCTGAAATTTCAGTTAAATGAAATTTTATAGATAGTCCTGAAGAATAAAACAATTTTAATCCGAAATTCGATTTAGCTCAAAAAGCTTTAAAGCTGAAAACTTTAGTAATTATTGTGACAGGTCAGTTACTGTTTTGGGCGACTTCTTTTATGCGCGTTTGCCCAGTTTTGGAATTAAACCCAATAAAAGGAAACATAAATATTTATAAATCAAACAAGTTAATGCAATTGAAATTCAAGAATGGAGGAAGTCTATCCTCTCTTATCTCCATCCCACTGTTAGTTACTTTGAGTATATTGGTACTTGTTATATGTCCTTTATTCAACGTATCAACTAATTTTGAATTTTGGTTCTGTAATAATAATAATTTTTTAAGAATGTTGAGCAATATTGTAAGCCTCAGTGTTACTTCAACTAAATTTTTTGTTACCTCAACTATATTTTCGTCGTCACATTGTTGGGAACGTTGATAAGGATTAATCAAACGCCCAATTGAAAAGCCATTCGTGGAATTCATTTCGCTAGTGGGCTACGCGAATAATCAGAATGATATTTTCGATATCATTGCGAACAATGAGGTCTTCAATCATTCATATCGTGCGCTTGCAAATTAACGAACGCGAACTCCTCACTGTTCGGCGCGCACTAAAATCGATTGAATGCTGGTTCGTGTCTCGTTCGTTCGTTTGTTCGTTCGTTTGCTGATGATGGAATAATAATAACCCCTCGGTTGAGCGCAGTGGGATGCGTTTGCGATTGCAATTTCCATTAACAGCGAGTTTAAACGCGTGTTCCGTATACATAGATATAAAAAGTAGTTGCCCGCCAGCGTTGGGTGGAGCGGACACGCGTATTTGTTTGAATGCTTTTACTTTTTGGGAGTACATTTCGGAGTACACACGAAAGTTGTATTCAACTAAGTCCTACTTGAAAAGGTACTCACTCTCTCTTCCATTCCCAGCACATCTTGATAAATGCCGTATGCGTAATAATGTATGGCGTTCTCTGAACCCTTTCCGTGTGAATATGCAAATGGCAGTTATTTAATATTTAAAAATTAATACGTCTATGAATTTGTATACGGTGCGATATGAGTAAATGGAAGGCAGGGCCAATTTAATCGCGCATTCGCAAAGCAAGCACTCGGCGAAATTTGAATCTTAATGCACTGCGTCTGCTTAGTGGTTGTTCCTAATCTGCGTAATCACTTAGCGCGTTCATATATTTCAGTGATGGCAAAAAGTATCGAATTTACATTATTCATGCTTTTGAATTCGTCGTTCAACCTTTCTTTTAATATAAATATAATTTGCTAGGAACATGATAGATAATATATCGCCAACGAATTAAATAGAAAAAATGAAATTGAAGTACCTATTTGTTTAAGGAGAGAAACCAGAAGATATGAAATTTATAAAAAAATCACCTCTCTGAATTTTAATTTCCTGTGCAATCGTTACTTTAATTACAATTCTTTTGGCTTCTGCCGACCTCGCATTAATATTTAATTTAAGTTTGAGCGCCCCGCTTTTGATGAATCATTTCGGTATTCTTTCTTCGTCGCGAGCATTTAATTAAATTTTGTATTTGTTCAGCCCATCCGTATTAATCGCAAACGTAGATAACTCTGAAGTGATACACAATAGAAATGTAATTGTTATTTAAATAATGTCTCGCTCCTTGCATTTTTGCTATCGCATTTACGAATGAATGTTATCATAATCTGACACATTCGTTAAACATATGAAACAGCGCAGTTTGATTTTTATATAAAGCATTATTGGGTTTGAGTGGAATGTTACCCATAGACATTAATGTGCATTACTGTGTTGCACGTTTGGACTTTGATGACGCGACGTGTAGAGAACGTGCCAAGTTGTCGCGTGTAAAGTCATTAAAGAGCGCGGCGGCAGCCAGTAAAGACAAGCGACATCGTCATCGGCACGTGCAATGCACTTTTTCCTCTGTTGTCTGCTTGCAGAATGGTCGGAATGCTCATCAGCCTGCGCGCTCACGTTGTGTTCATTATCATTCGCGTTGCCATTCCTAAGTTTTCTGTTGTATTAGTCCAGAATTTTTCATACTCACTATGAAAGTTGTCGATTGTTATGTATTTCAACTGTATAAATTCGTGATTAGGTTATTCTAAAATAATTTCTCCTGCAGGAATACTTCTTTCTAGGGCGTGGCATATTGTTCAATATTGATTACTTATAAATTTTAAAATCATAAACAAATTTCGATTCACAAGGGTGCGCTTGTGACACAAAAGCATTTATAGTCTTACCGTTTACCGCAGAGCTCGTATTATCGTAAGCGTAAATCATGATTTCGTGATAATTTCCGTTTAATTCGAGAACATTTAATGTAATGTAAAAAGTATCCATTAGCCTATATTTTGCGACTGCAGATACGAGGTTTCCATAAAAAAATATTCGTTCACTGTTTCCAACACTTTAAATTTTAGCCATGTTTTCAGAATTTCATTAGAGCAACTTAAAATTATTGACTTAGTCGGTTTAACAATCTCTAATCGGGAAATGACTCGTTTTCGCATATTCGCATTGCAATCTCATACGGCACTGTAATGAATGTTTCTTCATCCTTGGCGTCTTGGCTAACAAGGGTGGCGTTTGAATGGGCTTAATTCGAAGACAAAACATTAATTTGCCGCCGCTGCACTTGCAGTCTTCCGCTTCGAGTAAGCGCCTAATCTTTGGCGTGCTAGCAAAGCGAGCAATAAGTTCAGGGCGCGCCATTTTACAGAGTACATGCCATCATATAGGTCAATATTGACATGCGCTGAGATAAAACGGATGAAAAAAAGGACGAAGCGCTTAGTAATTGGGTATCATCGACACTAGCATAGTTCCGTTTTCTTTCAACCAGTACGCGCATACACAAGGAGTAAAAACATGGCAGCGCAAAGACATCATCTCAAGATTCGTTGTTGGTGCTGGGGTGGCAAACAAAACTCTGCGCTCGTAAAATTTTATGGACGCGTGTGTGCCACCTTTTTAAATATTGCGCAGCACGCTTTTCCTGCTGCTGTAGAATACGAATCGCCAAATTCTCTTTTAACATGTACTACATCCGCGCCCGCGCTATATAAATAACGCATTGACAAACAGCACAAATCTTGATCAAACATAAAAACGATGCCCAAGTATTTGATGAAATATTTAATGAAACTCCTTTGGACATGGTTGGGTGATCTAATTACCTACACGTGATACGACATGAAAACAAACAGCGAATTTACCAAGTCATTACGATATTATTAATGTATCTAGTCCAAAACACGAAATCAGCGAGCGAACGTTGCTTATATTCAGCGAGCGAACGTTGCTTTAATTATCAGTAAGTAATTGCGACACGCCGAAAATGCCGGAAAAGTTAAAAAGCAAAGCTTATGAAGAATGACGATGGCACAATTTTTGTGTTTGCGTTTCGATGTTCGAGTCCTCCAAGCATCCTCGGTGTGCTGCTCGACCCAGATAAAAGCGACTTTATAAAAGTATAAGAGGACAATGTGATTACATTCACCTTATGCATTATTTAAACGCGTCGAGGAGTGCGAATGTACCTTTAGTCTCGTTCCAGCCTACTTTCAGTGGCGTTAATGCGCATGTTACACGTTAGTCTACAAATCTAAGGAATTCATTAAGTTTACGATAGCGTAACGCTAGGACTGCGTATTATCCACAACAAGCGGCGAATCATTCCGGTGAATCATTATATTTCATAAAATTAGTGAAATAATTGATAATAGAGTGCGATTGGTCCTCATGAGTGGTAAATTAAATTTAATCCAAGCAGCAGTGCAGTGTGCTCATTATAGATACTACCGGGTGCCCTATTTATTTCTCCAATGCGTACCAAACGCGTCGTCTGAAATTTCTATTAACTGTAAATAGAGGCGGCATTTGCGTTTGGTGGCGACGTGTTGCGGGCGTGGGCGGTGGAGGAAGCCGCCGATGGCAATCGACTTGAAGATTGCGCCTTGTCTTCGCACAGCGTACAGCCGCGAGGAAATAAATTTGCTTTCATCCGAAACCGCCGTAGTTAGCGCGCTCGCGAACGTCGTCTTCACTGCAGCCTCTCCGGAGGGTGGTGTGCGTGCTTCACAATGTATTTTAGCTATTCATCGATTGAAATCAATCACGTGCTGTACAGCGCTACGTTTGCTTTTACTCGAACTAAAAAGGAAGGCAATTCTGTGCAATTTCCGAGCACGAATTTATATTAACAATCTGTTTATTTTACTTTGGAATTTGAATTTTCAATGTTTCAATCAATTGAGATCGATCGATCGAGCAATTTTTTTTTCTGTTCTGCACGGGTGGTGGTGGGCACGAAAAAACGTTCGCTAAGAAGTTGCCATGTATTTGATTAAAGTCTGCTTCTTCGGCTTCTTGAATCGGGGGGCGGTAGTGGTGACACGATGGCTTTATGTGCCGTAATTAATTTTCTATTGTCTATGGATTTGCGTTCGCAAGCGTCAAGATGAAAGCGGGTGCGCACGCATTAACCAAACGAAACCCAAAACCGCACGAAGCCAAAACACACAGCACGAACGCGCGTTTTCGTGCTAATTGAAAATTAAGTCACTCGCTGTTTGCTTTTCTAATTAATATATTAATGAGCGTTAGGTATTGCCGTACTGGCATGTGATAATCACAACGAACTTATATGACTACAACGGTGCGAGATTCATTATTTCCGCGCGTCTGCATTCGCCGAGCACTGTTGATTGAAGTTCTTCGGCTCGCTCTCGAGCGAGTTTGGCGCGTTATTAATCTATTAAATCATTCGAGCGGTTTGAAGAATGCACTCGAGCATTGCAAACTGCACGATTCGCGAGCTTTGCGCCTTTTATGAAAGCAATTCGTTCAAGCGTTTTCTTAACGAGTGATGATGGCAGTGTATTGATAAGTTTATGCGTTAAAATGCGATATTTTGTAAGTTTGAAAAACATTTGATGTGAGAATTGAAATTTTCAATATAGAACCAAAATATAATTAAAGAAAAATGACTTTTTTTTTGCTAATATAGCGATGCAAATAGTTCTGATATATTACCCGCACAAATTTTGCATTGGCCCTTGCTTTCTTAATTTGCAATAATTGTGAAAGTTTGGACTCGTTCGCTATTTCCTTGCGTAATCGTTGAGAAACGTGCGCTGCATGTGCATTTGTTGCGGACGGCGAGTGTGCGATGGCATTCATAAATTCCATCAAAAAAGTTTCATTACAAATTTTTCGCCGAGCTTAGTTTGTGCTGTGCCGCCAATTGTTGTTTGCACTACACGCACGCGAATGCGCCTCTTTGTTGCAATAAGTTTATTTTACAAATGCTTTTTTGTCATGCAAATTGCTACAATTGTTCGCGCTGTTGTCGGATGCGAAGCACCAGCAGTTAATGCGAAACTCAAAGTTTCCTCATTGTTTGCCGCCTCGACGCATGCAATGCTGCTCGCCCGCGCACCAACTTGAGAAAACAAACAGACGATGAACAACACGATGAACAAAATGCAATACATATTTTATTTTTATTGGAGGAAAAATTGGATTGATGTTTTATTCACTTTTCTCTTCTGCCTTCGCTAAAAACAGCTAGCATGTTGTTAGTTCAACACTCTGTAAAATTAGGTGCGGCAAAGTGGTTAGTAGAAATAGGAAAATTAAAAACTTTCGTCAGCCGAATAAACGTCCAAAGTTTGTGTCATTTCTCGACCGCCGACGAGTTATTAGACCGTGCGCCCAAATTTGCGGTTCCTTCATAGTGCGCGCAGGGGGTGACAAACCGTCAGACGGCATTGTGCTTGTTTTATTTTATATAAAAAAAAACAAAAAATAAAGTGCAGGAGTGGTTGAACATACGCCGCCCGCGCGCCCACACTCGGCAAAACTTTTCGGTCGACTCGTCGTGTTCATAAAATCTTTTTATTTCATATTTTATTGAAACGTTTACGATTTAGTATGCACAGCGTAAGATGAAAAAATATAAAGTGTAAATCGTGTGAATGATCTCTGGTTGTGCGAGAACTGTATTCTCAGCGGACGCGCCACCGCCGCCCCCCTTTGTTGCGGTTTCCACTTGTGGTTTGCATCTTTACAATCAGCACGTTTCCGGCAGCGCGCGTTCTTTTTCTTACGTTTGTTAATTTATTTGCGCCTTTTTCAGCGCTCAACGGACGTAAAGCCAAAGTCAGAGTATACGTTCGCTTTTCTTTCCTTCCGGGAGCAGCGACGGAGGATACTCGCCGCTCCCTGCTGAACTGTTTTCCGTTCGCGCGCCTCCTCCCTTGTGCATGTCGTGCGAGCGTAATTTGTGGACGTGCTGGGAGAAGCAGGGAAGCGGCTACAAATCTTATTCATGCACTTTGCTTCGCGGCGGGAAGCTGAGAAGACAAACCTTTAAAAAGATGCAAAATCAACACTAACAATTTATCAAGTGGGTACATCAATACAAGAGTCTGCAAGGGTACCTACATCAAATGTCGCTTTTAATTAGTAGGCATTAATGATTCGCCGAGTACATTTTTTTGTGGTGGTTAACACCCTGTATTAACAAATCCGGAAAAGATGATTTCGAATACGCTCTTATTGTCGATGTGAAAGATGATTTAGTTAGATTTTTCTTCGCATGCAACGCAATGCTCTCGCGCATCCTTGAATCGCACTTGAATTGCCGAAGACGATTCCGCATACTCATGCTGGCTGCTTCATCTTCAAGAGCGAGTACGTACATGGAGAGTTGATAGCAATTCAGCATCAGCATAACTCAAAACGCGGCGTGTGCGTCATGTGTACGTAAGCAATGTATATCTAGGAGGGTGCAAAATCGCACATCAAGCTTACCCTCTAACATCGGCTCCTAACAGCATACGATTAAGTTACGCGTATAAGCTTCTCCAAGTCGGAAGATTGAAAGAGCGGTTGAAATTCAAAAAACTTGAAATATTTTAATAGTCTTTACCTCTTCCCATCAATTAATTAATCAATTATTCGATACTTTCATGCTTCTCAGTCTAGAAAAGTGTTGTCGTTTACTTTCTTTCAATAGAATAGGATTTATAATAATTAAGTATCGTTAACAGTTCAAGTTTACGTCGCGAATTATACGATTTGAAACTGCTTCGCCTGGCAGCCGTGCGCTAAAGAGAAGCGAATGAAATTCGCGAACGCACAGGATACGTTTACCTACACTAAAATTTATGATTATTGCACTTTGCGCCCGGAAATCTGCAAACTTTAAATGTTAGATCTACGATGCACACGCGCGAGCTTACACAGTTCGTTCGTTCTACTCTCGCTGGGTCGAAGCTCAGACGTAATTCCCGTTTTCATTTCAGTTTTTGACAGATTTCATACAAATTCACATGATACTTGAGATAATATAACGTTTTCGTGCAAAGCACAGTAATGAGCTATTATCGGAACGGTGCACCGAAAAATGGGATAAAAATTACAACCCTCGAACACATTTTAGGGGATGAATTATTCCATGTTGTTTCGTTGTCGCGTTCGCGTAATTAAAAAGACGCGCGCTTGCTTGCTGCCCTAATTTCCGTACATTTCCGGCCCGCAGCGACAATTCGAATTTATGCGTGTAATTATTTTACCCGCCCGCCCCACGCATTCAGCCGCCGTTTATGCGATTCGCGCGCGTTATTAATGCGTTTTATTAAAAAGCCATTTTCGTCGTTTTGCCGATTGAAATTTTAATTAATTATCGTGCTGCGTAACGCGCTCGTAAAGTGTCGCGTATGACTCCTTGCCGCTTGATTTATTTAAACGTCATTTGCTTTAGTATTCCATTAAAATTTTCAGCGCACTGCATTTTCAGGAACCGCCCAGACTGAACAGTAGTGCGTGCGCAATATATGGAGCGCAGGAAGATGGGCTAAGAGGCAATTTGTTTTATGTGCACGTTCGCGCCGAATAGCAGAATTTATTAAACATAAATACAAACGAGTGAAATATTTATACGTAATATTCATAAACTTTTAGTGTTCATTCCCTTGATATGCCTATATATGGATAGCAATATATTACCGGATATATGGAGCTAATGAAACGCTATCATTTTGCGAGATATCAGCTAATCACTTGCGCAAATTTGCTACTTGAGGAAGATGGCATCAAATTATTGTAATCATTATTCGTAATTCTATTGTTCGTCGACGTAAAGTGTTAATGCTACACGGAATCGAAGTGTAAATAAACAATTTTATAGCGCATCTTTTGATGTCATTGTACAATATAAATTTTACCAGTCGCGAAATCTAGCTCTCGAGCTCTTGATTTGTACGAAAATATTTAATTATTCATCATATGGAGAGTCTCCATTTTTATATCAAAATATGTAATCGTAAAAATTATATAATAATTCTGTGAGCTTTGAGATAAAAAGCGCACGGTTTATGTATCTCAAATTTCATGCTATTGGGCCAGAAAAATTCGATAAAGTCATAAAATCATAATGAATGACATTTTATGGTTAATAAACTTTTTAATGATGCAGCGGCATTAGCGACATATTTTTGTGTGCTTTCGTTAAACTTCATGGCGGCTGCGTTATCTTGGCACGTAAATAACGGACGCGTGCGCGCGTGTGTAAATTGATTTATCCTGGAATGATTTATTCAATGAGGCGGGCGCGCGTTCGGGATTCGAGATTCTTTACGTGCGCACAGGGCGCTTGAAGAGGGACCGTCACGATTAAGGCATTCGCATCAACTTCATTTGCTGCCGTCGTGCGCGCCGAGTGACGCTGCTTGAAAGTGAAAGTTTGCGTAAACAATTTGCGACAGGGCCGCGCGCATTTAGTGCGGCGCGCCGGTGGCGGCAGGAAAGAAGAGATAAGTGGCGCGCACGTAAATGAGATGAGAGCAAGCGCAAGAAGGGCGCTTATAGGGTGACATGCAACCCGAAGACGGTGAACATCAGCGCATTAAACGTTCAGCTCGTTTTTTAGCCTTTATTCTTAAATTGCTTAGAAAAAAGTAAACAACATGCTTCGCACTTGCCTCATCGAGCTTTAAATGAAATATGAACGCTGATTTTGCAACTAGTAACTACTGGTTCCATGTGGGGGTGATATTTTGTTTATATGGAGTGATAAATTGCTACTTTTGCAAAAAAAAAAGAGATTGTCACTAATTCAACTTGTATCATTACCGTAGCCTTACGGATAGGGGAAACTATTGCGCACTGAGTCTAGCGTTTCTAATTAACACTTGGTTAAAACCATGTGCAATTCTTCATTCTATCAAGTTCGCTCATTTTTGAATTTTGATGTCTATCGTATATATATTTCTTAGGTTTCTTACATATCGTGAAAATGGTATTGTAAAATTGTTGTTTCCAAAAATTAGCCAACAAGTGCTTCATTGCCAGTTGATGATATTATTGTGATTGGATAATATTTTTCGAGACAGAGACGCATCAATTTTAACAACAAGGACGTATCTATATGGTAGAAGCGATCACAAATCATAACAATCTATTGTAGGAACGTTTGTTTATTAGTTATATTCATGGCATTCTGCATAGTCTCCACTAGCTTTTTTTCGAGAGCAAATATTAAGTATATATTTTAGCGAAATTTCATGATTTTCTTGAATATATCCAAATATAAAAGTTTGCTCTTGTCGACGCATTAGTAAATTGCATACGTTTTACGGTATTGCTATTTGACCCAGGATATTTTTGCATTTATATTGTTGAAACGCTTATATTGTTGAAACACTAAATGTTACGAGATCATGGTAAATCAAACTAAGTATAATAATCACTGCTTCATTTACAACGACGATGATATGGTTTTGAGAAATTATATTATTAAGAAGCTACCCGCAATTGCGATGAATTTTGGAATATTTACCGCGGTATCAATTGGTGTCATTAATTAACGAATGTTTTTTTTTGTGATGAAAATATTGACATCTAAATTTTTAATATCTTTGGCTAAATTATCACATATTTTTATACACATTTTCATATTTAAATAATGTCGTAAGCGCAATCGTTGACGATTCTCATATTCTCTTGATGTAGAAAAGCTTTTGGCCATGCTAGGTGGCAGAAATAATTTGCTAAGTTATTACTTATTCAATGTTAATAGTAAAAGAAAGTGTTTATGCAACGTCTTTTCACTATCGCCTCTTTACTAATTACTGAAGTAACCATAGCGCTAATGCCATTCCGAGAATTGTAACTGAAATTAAGTCGGGTCTTCGAGAACATTGGGTTATTCATCCGGAAGTATTAAAAAAAGTATTTATACAGCACAACCATTCACCTGTATTCAACAATTAATACCTTTTCGCGTTAGGAGTACATAGATTCTGCGTGATAATATGAGAAACTCATATTAGTATCTTGCACACAACGTAATTACTAAATTCGTTAGAGGCGAGATTAGAGTTTCGTGGCCAGTTAACTGTTGCGACTTGATTAAAAATAGGATTTTTAAATATTTTCAGGCTATTATTGAAACGGAAAAAGAAAATTCAATTTTGAGAATTGGATGAAATACATAGTTAAGTATTCATCCCAATCAATAATTTTACATTAGCGTATTTGCAGCGGCTCCAATGATAAAACAACTATTTCATTGAATTACATGTTAAACAACAAATTCACACGAGAGAGTCCCATTCGCCTGACGAGGATGGCGCAGCAATTTTGGCTGAAGCTGGTGCTCTTCACGTTCTATTATGATGGTTGAATTGGTGCCAAAATTATTATTATTTTTTAAGTTTTAGGCAACCCTTGCGATTCACCAACAAAATGTATTTAACTCATATATTTATATATTTATGTATTTAATGAAATATATATTTAAAATTATTACAAATTTAAGACGGCACTTTCATTGACTCTTGGTATGGATTACTGATGCCAAAAGTATTATTGCTTTTAATAAGTTTAACTCGTGTAACACGTCAACGAAAGGTATTTTACATAGATATTAATATATTTATGTATTAAATTAAATTAATGTAATTAATATTTTAAACGAATGTTAAAAAATATGGCAATCTTGCACGCTTGATGCGGGTTGCTGATGCGAATTTTTTTAGTTTACCCATTATAACATATTAACTTAACGTATTTTATTCATATATTTATAAATTTAACTCTTTATTTATTATTAATTTCAAACATATTTAAAAAGTAAGCCTTTAATTGTGGCTGCGGTCTATTATTAGTAAAATTATATTTAAAATAATAGATTTAGCCCTTTGATGTAATACATTAACGTAAAGTATTTTATTCATATATTTATATATTCAACTCTTTATTTAAAGATATCGTTAATTTGAATGATATTTAGAAAGTAAGTCTTTAATTGTGGCTACGTGCTATTGTTACCAAAATTATTATTTCTAATAAATAAATTTAACCCTTGTATTGCATCAACGTATTTTATTCATATATTTATACATTTAAATTTTTATTTAAATAAATTATTAATTTAAAACAAATTTAAAGATAAGCCTCTGAGTTTTTAGCTGTGGATGCGTTTTATTATTGCCGAAATTATTATTTTTTTAAATAAGTTTAACTGATGTAAAGTATTTTATTCATATATTTATGTATTATAATGTACCGGCGATTTAAAACAAATTTATAAAGTTTCTAGTCTATGGCTTACAAGGCTCTCGTAACTACATTTCTTGAAATTTGCAAATATGGACAATCACATATTTAGTTTATAATTCATATAAAGTGTGTAATGTTTTAAAATTACTTAATACTGGAAAAACACTTACAGTAAACAAAGTTTTCTTCTAAGACACTTCTTGACATTCTCCATAACCGATAAATTAATCTTTAGTATTGCTAAAAAAACTAAAAATGCACTTTATTGACACAACTATAATTGTGGCTCCAGATATTTCCAAATTTTATATGGATTATAAAATAAAAAATTGCCATGGAGGGAATGAAAATTGTCTAGTGTGTAGAAAATTTGTGAAAAGTTGCAATGAAAACAATGTCACGTCCGCGTTTTATTCGCTGGCACTTTGTAGATGCGCACATTGCTTGTATCTTATCTGCTTCAGGCAACTCTTACTGCGCAAAATACAACACAACAAAATCGCCAAACTGAAATCACATCGGACGTCGCCGTGTTCTTCTCAAGTGTTTTGCATTTTATTACGGCATTCGTGCAGCGTTTTTTTTTACGATTGCGCTCCTGGTGTAATAAGAATCTGGGTGAAAATGAATTTTACGTTTACGCGCAACTAAAACATGAGGCGAAACACATTACTTATTGTTAACACACATTCGCTATTATCGGAGCACTTAAGCCGGGTTGCCAATAACCTAATCCCAGCGTGAATATGCGCAATGAAACGGTGTTGCGGGGTTGTTCTTCGTTTAGCCGCCGCCGGTGGTGGTTGTACGTTACTTCCAGCAAATTGAATCCGCACCCTCCACGCAAGAAAGAAAAGTGAGTGCTTTGCAATAAACTTAATTGGAACATCTTTTTTCTTCTTCGCACTATGAGAGTGCAAATCAGCGCACTTCCTCTTTTCCTGTTCAGTGTCCGTGTTCCACCCCGCCACCGTTGTGTTCGCTCTTTGATTTGGTCCTTCTCGCAGACTTTAGTTCTTATTATACTTTATGCTCAGTTCAGCCCTGTTACATTCGTCGATAACTTTCACTTCTACGGCCACGAAGAACGCAAGTGGAGTGCCTAATCTTTATGTATGAAGTCTGTTCGGATATTTCCAGCTCCTCAACTTGTTCAATTGTCAAACAGAATGACAATTCCACCCGAGGGTAATGCTATAAATATTGGTACAAATCTGATATTCATAATCCATGATAATAGTTGAACAAACGTGAGTTTCTGGGTTTCATTCATAAACTGTTTTAAAAGCTGTAACACGAAATGGATAAAGAAACGATTCGTATACGAATTAATTTAGCCTGATAAATTAAGACGTATACGAATCGTTTGTAGCTTGCCTGATAGAGGGTAAAAAAGAAGAATGCAATGATTTGTTTATATACTAGAAATAATTTTATAAAGAAAGCAGCACGATCCATGAGACTAGTTCGACTAATTCCGATATTTCTATGTGAGGTATTTCCTGTGAAAGGAGCGAAAGAAGAATGCAAGGAGTTCAACAAAAACAAATTTCTGCATTCGTTTGATGAACCGTTTGATAAAGAACAAATTAAAGCTATGTATTCGATCAATAATTTTAGAACAAACAGAATTCATCAATACTAAATATTGCTGCTAGCTGATTACCTGGTCTCGTTGATAGTTTGATATCGACTGGAAGAAGTAAAGAAGAATGCACAACGATTCGTAAAAGGCAGTTTGCTTTCGCGCCCAAATGCGGTGACTTTTATTGAGCCAAAAGGATGGCGTTGGCGTGTGATGGGCGAAAGGTTGGAAAGCATTGGAGGCGGCGTGAAAACGGGGAAATAAATGAAACAGGTAATGCTATAAATCGGAATAAGAGACTGTTATGGGATACATAAAAACGTTGAACATTCGGATGTAAACCCCATCGCGAGCAAAGAATATAAAAAAAGCGTCGGAAAAACGAAACCGCATTTAGAACTTGAATACATTCGTTAGAATAAAAGATCAGCGAAATCAGAACTGAAACAAAAGGACGATTTTAAATTTCGTATCATAATTTTTATTTAATCTTGCTAGGAACGCAAGAGATTTAAATGAAAATCATAAAGTTGTTTCAGTCTCATAAAATAAACATATGCGTATGATACATTCTGGCGTTTTGAGTTGCGGACATTTGCATGAAAACAATGGAAATAAATAAGAAACAAACGGGCGATTGTAGCATCCTGTTGGATGCACATCCAGGTCGAGTTTGTTCGCCTGCCACCACCACCGACAACACCATTGCGCTGCCGCCACCGTCGTCTGCTAGACTCGAATGCAATGCAGATTGATGCAGGCGGCGGTGCAACGCGTCTTGAGCCACCCTTAGCGCGCGAGATAAACTTACATGTCTGCTAAAGTTAAAGTTGCAGTTCGTGGCGCGCGGCGACGGCGACGGGCGGTACACCGTCAAAACTCTCCTGAATAGCAATTGCTGACGATCGTCCCTCGCGCGCGTTCGAGAAACAGCCGGAGAAAAATTCATCGTACACTGCTATCAGATATGTGTGCGCGGAAGAAATAAATAATTCACGCTGAATTTATGTCTTGATGCAATTTTTCGCGTATGCCAACTTTTACTTTGCAAAATAAAATATGCGCTTTTTAAATTACATAGGCAGTGCATACCAGCACCAACATAAACTTCTATTCGCATCCTCCTCTTCATTAACTATAATGTTATTTTTTTGTCAAAAGTGGGAAAACATAAAATGAAATAATAAACGAATGTGTACAATTAACTTTATTGCTACTTAAAATTCAAATTATATTACGCGTTAAATTTCGCGTTGTAATACGTTATTTCGTTTCGCCCTTCGCGTATGCATTCTATTCGCGCGTTATTCTTACTCATGAGTCATGACACTTTCTTTATTCGCGTTCGCATCTTTCACTTCTTTTATGTTGTTTCGCAATATAAAAAATGATATTCGCGCTCACATTCTTCGCCGAGCGCATTTGCGAACGGAGGAAATAGTTATGAAACATATTTCGGCGATTTATTACGCGAAACGATGCCACATCGGCTGGAAATAGTTTCGCTCTCTTCTTCTCTGCGTGCAACCGCCCTCGTTGTTACCGCCGCCCGCAGCCGCCTCCGCGATTCACGCTCACACCCAACACAACATTGCATACACGATGTTTTGCGATGACAAATATTTACGCGCGAAACAAATGTCTCGCACGTTTCGTGAAACAAATGATTTACAAACAGCGCAGATTCAAATTAGCATAACTTACTTTTTTTCCATTTTAATGCGTAGGAGGGAAAGGGTTGAGAACGTGTCACGACGCGACCGGATTCAAAATCAAAGGGGCAGCAGAATACGCCCTGAGAATTGCTTCCGACGACGTTCTTTTTTGTAAAGCGAAACGCTCGTTTGAAAAATACTCCGGCAAACGAAAGTTTGCGTATAACAACAACAACATCGTGCATTTCGTGCGTCGTTGTAGTCGAACGTGCACGCGCAATAAAATCAGCGCTCGTACAATAGACCGCTGCTTTTAAACGACCTCTTCAGCATCAACATTGCGCCGATACCAAACGCGCGCTAACCTTTTAAAACGCATTCGCGAACAGCACACATCAAACTCTATTCTTCGTGCTTGAAGAAGAAGGCATCAAAATGCTTTGCTTTATCATGCCATGCGCGTTTTTTCCGCGCTACTAGTTTTATGTCTTCTATTATCACTTTGAATACATCATGGTGTTTGATTTTTTTTCTCAGGGCTTCACTATTCGAACTCCAGGACCTTAAAGGATATGAGAACATCGCAAAATTGAAGGAGTTGAATCAACATTTAATAAATTGGAATTTATTATGACATAATCTTCGAGGACGACAGGTAACTAAGAAGTAATTATAAATTTTCTTAATTAGAAAATCGTAACGCGTTGAAAGTTTTAGATGAAGAATAAGAAGACGTTGAAACGCAGAAGATATTGAAGACGATGCGTTCTTACGTCCAGAGGTGACCTACTAACAAGTGATGAACCAGAAAGAGGTCTTCAGCATACCCGCTGACCATGCCGCCCCGATGCATGCGGACCCATTGCATTAAACTCTTCCTGGTATTCCTCTTCGTCATCGAAGATATTGCCGCCGGTCCCCGATACAGTTCACGTATTGTGGAGATTCAAACAGGGGCAATCCGCGGTATCATCCTGGAATTGAACTCCAGACACTTGGAGCCAGTCGAAGTCTTCCGCGGTGTACCTTACGCAGCCCCCCCTGTAGGGCCACTGCGTTTTCGACCGCCACAAAACCCTCTGCCCTGGCCAGGAACTCGCTTGGCAGATACATTCGGCGCAGTCTGTCCTCAAAAGCTTCCAGACATCGCCAACAAAACTGCAGCTCTCATGTATATGCCCAAAGGACGATATCACCACCTCAAGAAGTTGGCACCCCTGCTAGTGAATCAAAGTGAGGATTGCCTGTTTCTCAACATCTACGTACCGGGAAGTGGTAAGTACCTTTTTTAAAATTTTTATTACATAGTATACACATGATTTGCACATAAAGATATCAAAAAGGAAACTAATGAAAACAAGGGTAAATTTCGGACAGACTATTTGAAAATTGAATGATTTATGATAGATGTTCAAATAGAATAAAGGCACTGGCAATTTTAAGATCTTGTTCCGGGAAGACGTGAATCATTGTACATGCGTTGCGCTTTTTCCTGATCTGACACCTGGCAGGAGGGCATCTGCTTGACAGGTTCTGGAAAAGGACTTGCGAGCCGCGAACTCTTCAAGGGCATCGTAATACTCCGGTACGTTTTCGACGCCGCGAATTGACGTTGTTGCTGTGCCGATGCCGCATTCTGCGCGAGACCTGAGAGATCCGTCTGCGGATTGTAGAATGCGGGCATTCGGTTGGGCTGCGTTTGCTCGCGGATATTCGGATTCATGTGGTTGTCAAGACTTGCCGGGTTCGAACTCGAACGGTCTTTCACCACCTGATAAGGACGCTCCAGTTTATCGCACACTCCACCCTGAGATGGTTGGCTCTCAGTGGAGGGGGATGCGATTTCCGGGCTGTTGTCCAGTTGCCGATTGTTGTTACCGCCACTGCCTGAACTCCATCGAACGCCGCGAGGAGTTAAGGGAAGCGGCGCGCAGATCTTGGTTACGAATGAAGCAAACATCTTTTATTGAAACTGGTGCAATAGTTAAAATGTTTTTAAAGGATAATTCACGAAAAATGTCAATGCGATTTTAAACCAAAAAATATCAAATAAGCAACTTGGCATATTTACGCATTCAACTGTTCACGGGTTAAACATAAATTGCTTGATTTTTTATTCCAATACGCGCGTGCAATTTAATCTTGGGAATTGCATAATGTGGTAGCCTTTTTAAAATTGCATACACTTAATATCCGGTTCTCTTTAATTTTGCGCGTTGCGTGTGTTATTTTTTGTTATTTTGCTAGAGGGTACATGAATGAGGGTCACATAAATAATTTATAACATGCCGTTTCGTATGCGTTCGAAGACTCGAAGGGTTACCGGAAAAAAAGCACAGTAAGAGCAACAACAAGTGCAATAACTCAACGCGCAAGGCTTCGTAATTGATGTTGCGCCACCGCAAGCAGGCAAGCAGGGCCTTCATCACACATTCCATATTTTGCATTTCGCATCGCCGTTTCCAAATTAAATTTTTGCTAATCGCTTTCCCTCCGCTTCGGTCGCGGACGACGAGTAATGGGCCTTCTGAAGCAAAACGCACTCAGCCACTCGCATGCTCTCTCGCCGTGTTCGCATGCGAATTTGGCGTGGGCGCAACAACAACGTTCGGTTTCTCGTTTGCTGTTTGTTTGTTATGCACGTTCAGCGCTCTCATGCCCCCCATACGCGCGTAATATTTACGCGAAAGGGCGAAATGGGCAAAATCGTAGAATTGTTGAAACGTTTATGCATTTGGTTCTGGCAGCATGCCAGCATTTTGGCTGGCTTGAAAGCCTCGTAATTTCTGACGCGTCATTCGTCGACTCATTTTTCTATTGATTTGCCAACTAACTTTACTCGACAAAAAATATTCATACAAATAGAAAGAAAATGACTTCCACTTAAATATGGTGAAATGATGAATAATATTCGGTGGTAAATCGTCTAAGTAATCGCAGATTTTATCTGATATTTTCTACGTTAATTAATAACCATTAATTTGTGCGCGTTCTGCAGACATTTTTTATGATCAGTTGACCTCGTTTAATAATTTCCTTCGGAGCGTATTACGCCTAGTAATAGCGAATTTCACATTAGTTATTGCCTACCCCTTCAAGATGGTCGTGCTTTCGGCAGTGCAATTTCGGCGAGGCAGCGTAGTGTGTACGCATTCCCCTTTGAGTGGAAAGCAACCTCTGCTTTCAACATTAGCGTATGTACGGAACGCGCACAAGACGGTGATTAAGAAGTACTCGCTAAAAATATAATGGCGACCTTAAATTACCTTATAAATCACTTTGTACCCCCGACTTGTGCGCTAACAGCCGGCGAAGACGAAGTGGAGCTCGAGCCATGTTAGCGATAAGTGGCCTGGTTTGCTTTTTATTCTCGCGGGTGTTTTTTGTACTTCCACCCCGCGCGCTGTGATATATTTCTGGTTATTTGTATGGCAATCTAGTAAATACTTGCGCGAATATTTAACTAATGCGTTTCGAGTTAATTGAACATTTCTATAGACTTGCGAATGAGAAGCGGGGGAGAAATAAAACCGTCTTGAAAAAATAATCCTCAAGCGGTAGCAAGCATTTTTTGGCGTTTGTGTTATTACGCGTTAAATGAGAAAAGTAAAACTTCCGTAATACTTTCTATTATATTTTACGAATCAGTCGCTGAAGTTTACGCAAAGAAATAAAATTTGAGAAGCGCCACCAGGTTTTATGCGATTTATGAAAATGCGTTTGATATTGGAGTCTCTTGTCATTTTTAGGCGCATTTGGTATTACACGAATAACTGTTAAACCGTTATGGATGCGAATAAAATTGGTTTCTAACTCGTCGATCATGAAAAGCCGTGCGAAAAAAGCATTTGTATATAAATCTAGAATTTCATACGTGTGTTTACGCTATGTAATTTTTATTCCAATTACGCACTTGTACATATTTTTCACGACTTGATCACTTGTGAATGGAAAAAATCTACAAATTCAAATGAATTCCTCGAATGGAACGTTTTAATAACGGCATTCTCTCGCGAATAAAAAACGAAAAACAACACGCAATGAATAAATGAAATAAAGGGACGAGAACAGATTAAATGATGCATGGGGGCGGCAAACAGCAGGAATACTCTCTCTCCAACAAATAAACAACGCTGTTTGCGTGTTGTTCAAATAATTTTAATCCGTTTTATGCGAAAACGAGGGCGCTGGAATCATTGGTCTTTAATTGCTTCAATTAAAATCAACTGCACTTTTTTCCCTCGCATTGTTATTATTATTATTACTAGTCAATTCGGGATCAATTGCAAAATATGCTTTGATGCGCGCGATTTTTGCCAATTAGGCATAAATGTTTTAATTAAATTCGACGAGAGCGATACAGCGCGCGACTAGAACAATGGGCTGGACAAATAATAAATAAATGTCGGCGGGAGTATTCAATTCGCATGGCGAGCGGGCTTTTTTACACAATGTCTCTCTCCGTTAAATTGAAATTATGTAAATTGAAATTCGTATTGTAATGTTCACATAATTTATTATGAATTAATTGCGAGAGTTGCACGAAAAGAAATTAATTTACATTCACATCATCGACGAATCAGTGAGTCAATACGGAGTGCAATTGGCCGAAAATTTCATGCAACAGTAAATATTTAATAATTAAATTCAGCTGCTATTTGCATTGCTAATACATAATTAATTACTCTTCTGAATTTATTATTGTACGGCTTGCTCGTTTTTAATGCAAATGCTTCATATTTATTTATTTACTTGAATTATGCCTTTTTTGTTTTCATAAACGATTTCAATTTTAAATGTGCTTGTTGAATTTTAAGAGGCAATTATTTAATTGTTTTGCCAGTGTTATTCTATGTAGCTGCAATCTTGATGCGCAAAAGAGGATGTGAAAAGGTGTTGAGCATCTTAAAATTTTGAGTGCATCATCATCATAAACCAATTGTCCTTAGGTTTAATGCAGTCTTGAATTTAATTACACTCCAGTTGGGCAATTACGACTCAAATTAAAGCATGCACCTGACGCGTATGCGCCTTGTTATTATTCCGTCTTCCTATCGCTGCTGCTGTTGTTGATGTTGTTGTTGTTTCTGGACCACCTTGATCCATTGTTCGCGGAACGTCGTAAGTAATAAAATCCTTCTTCGGGGAAGGCATGTTCCACGTGTATGAGCTTTCCTCCTGCCAGGCACGATTAGCGCGCTGCATTGTGCGCGTGCATCTTACACGTCTTGATCTGCGAACATCCACTTATTCCCAACAACAACCTCCGGTTGCTTACGAGACGTGTTTATTTAGAAGGCGCGCGTGCGCGAGTGCATTCGCTTGCTTAATGACTGATAATGCTTCCGGTTCGGGGGCGCGTTTCGTTCGTGCGCGACGCATTCACCTCGGCTTGACGTTGAACCCTTCTTGCGTTTTACGACCATTTTACGGCTCCACTCTGCGCTGCTCCCCGTTTTGCGTGGCCGATCTTTCGCCGTCCTTCCCCGTCGTAAAGTGCGCGAAATGCCCGAGCGTCATCAAACCACTAAACAGTAAAACGCGGGGCTGCCATGACGAAAAACATTGCTAAATATTAGACGCAGTAAACGGCTTAACCTCACGGATTAACCAACGCCGCCTCTTGCTCTAGAAATCATTAACCGAATATAGGTCAATACCAGATTGAGATTTCGTCACTAATAGCTTCGATGAGGGATTTGCTCCTTCATAATTTTGTTTTATGCACATTTAGAATAGGAGAAATTTAATTGAGTTTTTATTCGCCTGATTTAATTAATAAAGACAATTAAGCAATACTAAATTCTCTATCTAAATCTGCACAGAATTTGTGGAAGTCAACACAAAGCAAAAGATAAGAAGTTTTATGGGTAAACTTTTGTGCTTTGTAGAGATTTCAGTTACAATACTGGAAGTTAGAAGTTACCTTTCAGTCGCTATAAATGAATGAACACTTGCTTTAAATTCACGACAGGTGATACTGTTGAGATGGGATATTGTTGAGACGGGTCTTGACCCTTACCCAAATAATACCCTTAAAAATAAGGTAAAGTTAGTTTCTACTCAATTTAAAGTTACCTATTACTTTAGGAAATTTAGACACAACACCTCTAAAACTTGATAAACACATAAACATGATGTAACTTGTATAATATTCACATATTCGCGAAAGCCAAGAAACCATCACAGGCCGCCCAACCACCACCCTGTTATATTACGTAATACGCTCATATACTTCAGGTAAAGTTGATATAATATGCATTCCGCACAAGTCAAGTGGAAGCTATTCATGCATGCTCCTGAAGTAGCAACTGCGGACCAACTTGATCAACATTTATAAAACACGCTTAACGTGAAACTACAGGTTGTCCAATCGAAATGAGGCGCCTAGTAAAAGCAAACACGCCACGCGTATTCCATATAATGTTAAACAAAGTAACATCTGCAACGCTTTGTATAATATAAATTTTACGAGCTCATTGGGGAGTAATGAATTAATACCCAATTGGCTACTGAGGAAACGTTGTTGCTGTGCGCTTTGCATAAATTCCACAGAGCGGAACTCTCGGGGAGTACAATATTTTATAAATGTTCGTGGAACAGATGTCGTCCAGTATTATGCAAATGTTTTCCCGAATGAATCAAAGTGCGTTTGGCAAGAGATGAGAAGTACACGGGCAGAGCAAGAAAAAAAAGTCCAGAATCGCACGAATGGAAAATCACGTTCTTTCCATACACCTGCAGGTCTTTCGTAGGGATTGAAAGATTTCTTGCCGATATTGGTCCTGATTCTTCCCTCGAACGTGCGCCGCACTGCTTCTTGGCGTAAATAAAATCCGACAAAGCGTTCGAAAGCTGCAAAGTGAACAAAGGTGTCACGTTCGGTGACTGTTTTGCAAGTGATTTTTTTCTTAAATATTTATGATGTGATTTCATACACTTCTCTTACGTCCCGAGGCAAAGAT
This sequence comes from Anaulacaspis nigra, assembly GCA_030264675.1. Taxonomy (NCBI): domain Eukaryota; kingdom Metazoa; phylum Arthropoda; class Insecta; order Coleoptera; family Staphylinidae; genus Anaulacaspis; species Anaulacaspis nigra. Next base: position 22,909 of record JARJDV010007977.1, on the reverse strand, counting down.
TCATCAATAATGAACTGTGAAATATTCATAGACAAAAAGTACGTACATCGGGTGCATCACAAAAAGCAGATTTAAATTTTCACATTATTTTCCCATCTCTTTTTCTTCTTGCTATGCATAGAGCCGGATTGAATATCCTGGAATGTTGATTTGTGAACTGTCAAACAAAGCACATAATGAAACACAAATAGTTGCGCTGTTTACCGAAATAATTGACTTCGAACGGAGCGTTGAAAGCTTTTAGCAGCGCGTTTCGTGCAAATAATCGAAATTCTTTTTTGGCCAGTCAGCAATGTCTGGACGTCTCCTGCGCTAATGAAGAGCAAACAGGCGCGCGAGCGCACAAAGTGTACACACAGCACACCTCCTAGTTTCTTCGTGCACTTTTTGTTTCCTTTTTTCCTCAGAGTTCGCAACTTAGTGGATGATTTGTTCGCTCGTGCCTCAATCAGTTGATTATGCAATTAAACAATTATCGGGCTTGTGCTTGGATATGTAATAAACTAACTTAATTAGCTAAGTTGCGCGACACCAGATCATTGTTTTACGCGCGGGAGACGCTCGTGTCACAGGCAGCTGAGCATCGCGCTAAGGACGCTCTCTTCCTGCAAATGAATGGCGCGCAACTTTCAGGACTTTCCGGGCAGACGTGCGGTAGTTAATGGTTTCGACTAGGGTCGTCGGGTTTTGGTTTCGACATTTTGCGGCTGCCTAGATAGCAGCCAGTTGGCTGCTATCTTTTCAACTACTTTACACTTACTTAGTTATGCTCCTTTTTGATTTCTACGTTAATTATTTAATTGGATAGTTTTGAAATTTAAAATATTAAACTTTACATGAATTTTCATGAGCATATATTAGGTAACTAAAAAGAAATCTATAATATTTGTTTGAAATGGCAATTTTAATTAATATAGTTATAATGAATCGAAATCGATTTCGATCAAATATACTCCGTTTTCTTAAGTTATTCCCATTTTGAAAATAATTTTAATATGCCCATATAGTATTTTCAAAAAACTGGAAAATTCAATTTTAACCGGCATCACATTCGTTTGTTGCATAATATACATTTGCAAAAATCGTGGAAATAATGTTTTAAATGCCCTTTGAGATATTGTATTCGAGTGGTTGGTATGATTTTGAGCTAATGCGTTATGGAAAAAGCGTAAATAAAAACGCAATCGACATGTACATCCGGCGTTGCATTGTTCTCGCGCTGCATCCGGCGTTCGCGTTGCGCATTTTTCGTTTTTGTTATTGTGTCCGCCGATTACATCGCGTACGCGATTTTGCAAAAACAACTCATACACGGCACACCTTGCGTGCATAAAAAATTGTAAATTACTGCAGAAATGCAAATCACACATATCGAACCGCATTATAACGATGGGCCGATGCGATGGCAGGAAGAGGAAGGATGGTCGTGATGAAGGGGCATGAAGCGTAGGGACCGGGGGATGGAGGGTTGGCGGCAGTGTGGTGGTCGCGGCGGCGTAACACTAATAACAATAAAAAACGAACCGAGCGGATGCATGCGAGATGCCAATATTACAGCCCGACGGGGAGCAATTGGGGCGGAAACACAACGAACGCCGCAAAAAAACGTAAAATCGCGAATCACAAAATCACGAGGAAAAAATTCCACCGCATCGCGCATAATTTACTCGATAATTTAAGCCGAACACAAATATTCATTCCTTTCTTTCGTTCGATTACCTGGACCGCATCGTGCGTTTCAAATTCATAATGTTGTACCAAGAAGAAAAAGCTACATAAATCACATTTGAGGGAATTATCCCCGTCTTTACCCTGAACTGCTTTTCCTGATGGTTTCCCTGAAAGATTTTTAGGCTTATTTCCTCATCATGGTCGATATTTTGCGTTGAAACATTCGAGTACTTGAACTCGTAAAATAACAACAAATGTGTATAATAAATCATTGTCTAGTAGCAGGGTAGTTTTGCACTTTTTTCGCATTTCCTTTTAGCTTTTAATTTAGTGAGCATGTTTTTGCGTAAATAAATTGCAGCTGGAGTTATTAACTTTTACTTTTGCGTGGTCGACAATTTTCGTTCGCTTTCTCATAGCTGATAAACAGTGAGTGATAAAATATCCAAACATCACAAATATAAAATTTTATACCCACTATTGTCAAAGTAATAAATAGCCAGGTTAATTAGTTATGAAAAATCGTAGCGGCCGTAATTACGAAATAGTGAAACGCAACGTATTAGTAATTAATTTCTAGTTTAATAGCATTGTCGTTCGGAGTAATTACGTGCAATTAAATTATTTATATTCATTGCACTGCACCAACAGCATAAGCGATGATTGGAGGAGGGCAGTGTACTGGAAACAAATAGAAAATGCATTAAAGTATTTCCATTCGCTCTAAATATTTATCGTACGCATTGCGCGTATTATTGCTGACAACAACTGTAAATTAATTATTTTTTGCCCAGAGAATCCAACCGGAAATGGGCTTTAATTAAACTTTATTGCTTTGTTTTCCATCAAGCTCTCTGTACGTTCTGTCTCCCTTTTGTGCCGGCACAGAGTTTATGAGCTTTTGTTTGTTCTTATTTCGATTTATTAATCCATAAATGATGTTTCATTAATAGTATTTCTATACTTCTAATTAATTTAGTTTGGCCGCTTGTTTAATTAATTATGAGGTTTGTTGTTCAATTTCGAGGGAATTTATTTTGCTCATTGATTCGCAATTTCTAAAACAAATTAATTTATTTGCCGACGTGGAGCGGCTTGCCTGATTGAAAGAATCTATAATTTATTGAACTGATCCGAACGCATTCGACGAATACAAATGCGTTACGCTAAGAAATAAAGCAAATAAATAAGATTCCCTCGCCGTAAATCTTCATTAGCGCACACATTGTGCGCTTTTGTTATTGCGTTTCGCGTGCATTTGTGCTTCGGGAAAACGCGCACAAGTATTACACTCGCACGCATTCCGAGACGCGGCAATGTTTCTTCGTCTATGCGCCAGAATGAATACGCGTATTGCTCGCCGCCGTCTAAGAAAGCGGATGGAAAAAGGAGAACGGAGAAAATCAGTGGGGAAAAAAGGCCGCAGAAGGGTTTCATTTAACCGCGGAGCATTTTGTGCGATAACAATTCATTTTTCAACTCGGCGCATACGGCGTTGGCATTTCTTAAATAATTACTTATTTCCTTGCATTCCAAAGAGACGAGACGAGACACTCCATTCAGAAGTAATTTCACTGAGGAGGCAGTTTAAACGACGGAGCCACGCCGCAATCCGTAAATATTTGAATTGAAATTCGGATGAATAACAATACGTTTTATGATGCGTTTATCAATTATTTATGAAGAATGGATGAGATATCATTTGAACGCTTCAGGTGTTTTGTGTGCTCTTCGAGCGCACGCAAAATAAATAGCAGTTTGATTAAGGGGCGCCCGCTTTTCACGGAAATGATCGATGGATCGAAAAGTTTCGCGCTGCTACGCGCAGGCCATGACAAGCCGTGTTATTTTTATCGCGTCGATTGCTAAATTACTTCCACGTAAAGGGTGTCAGCATCAATCAATCAAGCGACTAGCGCGCCACGTTCAATTCCAACCTGTCTTGCGCGTTGTGTGTCCTCTTGTTCAACACGTTCAACGTGTTCAACGCGTTTTTCATCCAATTATTCATATTGTATGATTGAGACATGCGTATTTATTAATTTGTTTTGTCCCTTTTTGCTTATAACATAATCGAAATGCCATGATGATTCGAGCACATTCAGGAAGGACAAATGGAAACGTTGAGAATGAAAATATTATTAATAAGGATTTAAAAGAATTTTCTAGATTCAACGTGACAAGATTTTTCAATTATGTGAAATCGAGTTAAAAGTCAAGCTTACGGCATTCTGGCGTACTTTGTACACTGCAATTCTCTGCAAGAAAACGTATGCGAAGATTTTCTCTTGACTTGACTGTCTTTGTATATAACCAACATTATGTACAAAGACAGTAAAGTCAAGTGAAGCTAGAGTAAATTGCATTGGAAACTTTGACACGACGCATGCACATATTATGCGCGAACGTGGTAAATGACTAGGCAAGCAACAGGAAGTAAAGAAGTTCGTCGCCGGCTTTGAAGAGAGCATATAGCAAAGTCGATGAAAGAGAAGCGCCTCGCACTTTATAGACATTAGCGACATGGCTCATTGTGCTGCAACAAAAAGCAGCATGCAATGCTTATAAACTCGACTCTATTAGTTGGTGCATTAGTTGTCTAGTTGTTTGTTAGTTTCAATTAACGGTTTATGCGCGACTTAGTTCAATTGTTACACGTTCAGCCATAAACCTTGCGCTCCTCGGCGCATGCCTGCTTGCAGAGTAAAAAGTAGACGCATCTCTTATATTATATTGCTGGTAACATTTATAACATTTTGTTGCAGGAAATCGTGGCGTGGAGGCGCCGTACGCCGTCATTGTCTTCGTGCACGGCGAAAGTTTCGAGTGGGGCTCCGGTAATCCGTACGACGGCAGCGTTCTCGCCTCCTACGGGCACGTCATCGTCGTGACGCTCAACTTCCGGCTGGGGCTGCTCGGTGAGTTCAACCCTTTAACGAGATTGCCACTATGTGTGCACACATTGCGCCTTTAATTCCACTCTTCTTAAGACACTCTTCTTCGCCGGCTCTCATCGTGTTTTCTTTGCGCCAACGCGTTGGCAACGGGTTTACCGCCTCGGAGCGTAGGCGCGCACTTTCGCGAGCGGGAGGCAAGCGTGTAAATTATAACGCGTTCGGATTACAAATTAGCAGCTTAGTGTTTTTCCTGCCCGGATAACAAATTAATTGCCCAAACAGCGCGCCAAACTTTCAACACTTTTAAGCAGTTCAATCAAACTTTACGCATATTTCATTAGCGCGCAGAAGCCAATCACGAGCAGTTATCAATGCAAATAGCGCGCGAGCAAGCAACGAGTGCCGGTAATCCGGAGCTATCTAGAGAGCGTCTCATTTTTCTAATTGCCACCGACGCCCAATTAAACGACCCGAAACGCTCTTCTCGCGGGTGCAAATTGGATTGCGCGCCCTCCCTTTGGAAATTATTTAATTACTGGGAAAGACCCAGAGCGTGCGCGAGCTCTTCGCCTCGTTTTCGTCGCGTTCCATGAGCGTGTTCAAATATGTTCGCAAATAATTTCAGTTGCTGTTCATTTACCGTAAATTAGTTTCATTACAAATGAGGAAAAATTTAAATATTACAGCGCGTTCGAAAGCTGTTTACATAAGATTTAAAATTAATGGCTGCCTACTTCATTAACTTTTTAATTAAATACTTATATTTAATTAAGAATGGAAATGAGTTTTATATATACTGCGGTAAAAAATAGGATTATAGACGCTCATTACCCACATTGGGTACTTACGGTTTTAGTCCTTGACCAAGCCAACACCATTTAAAGATTGGAAGAAAACGAAGAATCATGAAAGTTACGGCAATTTGAGGTATTGGATTTTCTATTATAACTTTTTCGGGGTTCGCAGCTGAACGGGGTGGCCAGTTCTGGTTCATAGGTAACAGGTGCACACGCTATCTCAACGTAGAGCAACGGGTTATTCTCCCGTTCAGCTTCGAGAACCAAAAAAATTATAATAGTGCATACAGTTACTCAATCATTAGTATTTTAGTGCTAATACAAACTGAAGTCTTCCGATCTTCAGATAGTGCTGGATCAAGGTCTAAGGTGGTAGGTAGTCAAAACGGAGTTTATTCCTTTTTAGTTTACGTGCGTGCCAAATTTGCATTTGGCGAGTAAAATATGTCTTGGAAATCTTTACATGATTTTTCTTTTTTATCAAAATAAATTTGCATTGATGTCTTGAAATTCCGCGCAGATTTTCGGAACGATATTGATTTTGCAGAAATGTGTCACAGTTATTTCGTTAAGAATAAACATTTTTCTGCGTGAAATTTGGAAAATGGAATTGAAAAATACATTTGGCACTTTTAATTTGCGGGCATTTTAAAAGGGGACATTTTCCGCTGTTTGATTTCGACTTCAAAAAGACATTCAAACGAGTTTAATTGCGCCAATGCACGTTTTTTGCGTTTCGTTTACGCTTGAGCGTTAAGTAAGGCCGTTTTAGGCGACGAGTGGAGGCGGCGAAAGCGATGGCTATTTGTCGGGGATTTGCGCGCTCAAAATTGCTGACAATTTCGAACAATTTGCAATGCAGAATCGTATTGCGCCACGGCGTATATTTGCGTTGTAACGTGAACGGCACAAACGAGTATTTAAAAGTGCTCATCAGCATACTTCATACGCGCAAAAAAGCTCGAAACTCTTTTCATCCGCGTTCGCCACCCGCTCTTGGACATTGAGTAATGCGCGTCGGAGGTCATTGCAAAGGTGCACATCGAGTCAAGTGACGCGCGCGCGCGCTTTGCCATGCCGAAGGAAGGCGGGAATGCGTCACATATCACCCATTTATATCCCTTCTACGTGCCGTTAATACAAATGCCATCTTAATTCCTCCACGAAGAAACATGTTTAATGCTTTCTTTTATGTCGCAGAGCGGCGCAAAGAAAAAAAAAACACGAGGACTCGGTTGAATTATTAATCGTCAAATTTTGCTAGCGCATTTATTAAACATGCATTCGAGTGCGTTCTATTTGCTTTCGTAGGAAATAAACCAGACTCGTTTAGTGAAAACGGGTGAGCGTTTAATTAAAAACTTTGTCGAACGCGCAACGCAGCCAACCAGCTTTCTTTCATTTCGTTCGCAAGTGATAAAAACTTGCTTCGTCTATAAACTTTTGCATGATACGCGTATGCGAGAATCGCATGCGAAATGCAGTTCTAATAATTAACGACTTAAAATCAAGACAAATAATAAATCTAATTTCAAACAAGTTTTAATTAACTATCATTCGGCGCGCGGCGTGCGCGTCTTCTTTAGAACTGGTGCGCGCAAGAATGTTTGAGCAACGCGAGAAATTGCATTTGATTACTTATTGCGCACCATCCAACGAGACTAGGCCGTCGAACAAACGAACGCAGAAGACGGCACTGCAAGAAGTGCATAGTTAATGAAATGAAATGCGCCCCCAAACGAATAAATTGTGCAAACTTCTCTCCTCCGCTTCGTTGAACTTCAATTTAAATTAACGTATTTTCGCATCTAAATTATGCTAAATACTTTTCGTGCCTAATTATTTTCCGACAACGTAACACGCGAGTGCTGCGCAGGGATCAATTAAAAGTTTATTTATTACGGCACGAATCATCGAACGCTTCGTGTATGGCGGGCCGATGTGATGCTATGCCGTTTGAGATTAAGCGAAACACTTGCAAAGCCGGAAAACCAAAGTCAATTACATTGCAAGTTCGAATGACAAATGACAACTTTGCGTCGTTATGCTGTTCGATTATCCGTGGCGTGCAAGGCGCACAATGGACCGTCGAGCGGAACGAAAGACAATGGCTCGGGTGTAGTGGAATGGCAAATACAGTTGTGCAATGCTCTGACCTCTTGTCGTGACATCGGAAGCGCAATGACAAATTTACAATTTCGCTCCAAAGGCCGTGAGCGTAAACCGAGTCGTGAATGCATACATCTCGCGCTCGCATCGTCAATGATGACGAGGACTGAGGAGTGAGTTCTTCACCGCAGCACTCAGTCGAACGTGCAGCTCATCGATAGATAGATATAGATGGAAGCATTTCGATTCGCTTATTTGCGTTGGCTGGATCAAATGTGATGCAATGCCTTTGCACGCAAATCTGACGCTTGATGCTTCGATTTGCGCGCTTAAACTTCCGACTCGAGAATTTCGCAAAACGCTAGCGAGGCCGAAGCAAAGCAGCTGCCGCAATCGAGTGCAAACTTCAAAGTTGATTTATTTTAGCGATTTTAATTGCACATCGCGCGAAACACTTTACACGTTTTTACACGCTTGATTAGCTTGGAGGTGAAATAATTATTTGAAATAAGTTGAGCAAGCATAAAAGCGCTGCCGCGTCGGTTTGAAGTGTACTGGAAGAGTTGATCAAAGATTAATTGCGTTGAGCACTTGTAACACTCGTGAGAATTACGCGCGTTCGACTTCAAACGGCGATTACGATCCGAGTGATAAGCAACTGAATGTGGCAAGTGGACAGCCATTGAACACGTTCAATTAACGCATCATCATCATCATCACCACCGCTATCAAGCAAGCAGCCGACCAAGTTAAATGCGTTTCCAAAGTGAAAGAGAGCAGCATATCATAAACGCAATTGCAATTTCCATCTCGTACGCGTCGTATTTCATCGACGATGCAATTCGCCCGAATGCAAATCGAGGAGCGTAATCGGCTCTAATTAGACGCCACAAATTGAGCGTATCGTTTCACGTGCGCCGGCACGCACGCACACCACGCCGACGCGAGATGTATAAGTCTGAGTAATTAATAAGTTAATTAGCGCATTCAATGAAACGCGTTTACGTGCTTGCGAATGCAGCGCAGGAATGCGACTGATAAGGGTGATATGGATGAAGAGCAGCGCTCACATTCGCGCGTGTTTTTGTTTGCGTCCTCGGCGTGCATCAATTGTTAATGACGCGTTCGCATCCCTTCGTTCGTTTCGGTCGAGTAAATAATGAAAATCTAACTAATGAAGCATTCATCGGACAATTGAAATTTAACATACAAAGTGTTTTTACGAATTACATACACAAACTGCGAGGTTTGAATGATAAAACAAATAGAATATATTTGAAATCGCTTAATTGGAATTGCAATGTTTGTTTGCCTTTTGTTTAATATTTTTATAGTGTGCTTACGAAACACGTGGGAGATGAATTTATAGAAATTTGATAATGCAATACGCGCATGAATAAATAAACAAATTTCATAATACATAAATGTTATAGAAAACAAATAGTCAATAAACATGATAGGATTTACATATCCGTTAACCGAATGAAATTGCATATGACTGGATTGGATTGGAATGGAATGGAATGCAATCATATTGCATTCGCGCATATCGTATTGCAGGTGCAATAGAAATTCTTGAATGCCGAATACGCTGCGCCACTCGAATGGATGTCTTTGCTCGGTTTATTTTACTTGACACCTTTTAAAAGCATTCGAATGAATGCTGCAAGAAGAATAACAACGGGGAGAGCGCTGCAAAAACACCTCGGCAACGGATAAAGAGTGAAGAAGAATGCATTGGCGAGGGGAAACGAATGCGAAAGCCGGCTTGAAAAAACAGCAAAAAGCGCACGAACAATGCGCCAAGAAGCAGCAAAGGTCGGAAGGCCAAAGGTGAATTAAAACGGGAAGTAAAAGGGATGTATCCGCCTATCCTACCTATCCTGCTACGGGGAATAATAGCGTCGCATCTGTGCCGGGAATTTGTCATTTTAATAACTTTACGCCCAGCCATACTACAATTATCCCGCGCCCGTAGTTGATATCTGAAAAAATTCAAACGTAATTACTATTATATTTGCACGCGCTGCACGTTGGGGTAATTACTACAAGTGCACTCGAGGGTAGTTAATAAACTAAACGCCGACTCGCCCGGATGAAATTGAAAAACTCCCTTGTGAGAATAAAATGTATGGCTGCTATCCTATTAGCAGCGAGCGCAAAAGTGACGTTAAGATTATAAGTAATCAATTGTTTGTCCATATTGTCGATGAACAAACGGCCAAAGATAAAGAAATAATACGACTAGCGGCATGGGGGTTGGAAACTTGGAGGAGGAAGTCTGTGTATGATGCGCAAGTTGGCAACTTGAGCTAAAAGAAAGTCTTCTTCGTATGAGGAAGAGGAAGCGGAAAGTTGGAAGGATAACTTGGCGTATACAAAGGCTCATCGTTCAGCGCCGTTTTAGTTTTCGCACGTCATCATCGGCCATTGGCGCTGTTGTTTGTTCATGGCGTACGAGTTGGTCAGGATGAGAAGCGTGCGCGCCGCGTATGCTGAGTACGTACGAAGAAGTCGCCCAAGTTATAATTACGTTTATCGTACGTGATGCGATCTTGCGTCTGACATTATATACGCCGCCATATTTGAACGTCTTCTTCTTCGCCCGCCTCTTCTAGGATTCTTCTTCGTTCTTAGAGTGCGGAAGAGAGCGCGAGAAGTTTTATGAGCAAGAAGCAGCACGTATAAATAGAAGATGCTATATGCGAGAGCAATAATTCCGAAATTAACTTATGAATAATTAAGCCGTGTGTGCATTTGACATTCGTGAAGAGGCGGCAAACTTTTCGTATTATTCTTCGCCATGCTGCCACTTGTTACCTAGCCTACAATTTAACTTGGGCGCGCGAGGACACCCTAATTCGTTTTTGATGCGCAACTTTTAAGTGTTTAATGTTCAACAAACAGAAACAACACTCAATATTACTTCCACTGTTGTATTTTTTTTTAAACTACAATTAGCTTTACAATTCATATTTGCGATACGAGTAATACCGGCAAAGTTTTTCTAATGAACACAATTTGTGCATGCAAAACACGCATCAGCAGTGCAGGAAAAGTCCGGAGATGGGAAATTTTCGAAATTTGCATTATTCCTGAATGCAAATTACGATGCGCCTGTCGGGAATACCCATGCGAATAGTGGGATTATAAGCACACTCCCGTAATAATAGCGCTACCGCTGCCGTTGCCGCTGCCGCCGCCACTTTTCTGGATGCATGCGGCTCACGCGTGCGGTAAGCGCGCTCCTGGTCAACGCGCCGCCACTTTATGCGGGAGTCTCCTTGTAAATTGTGTGTAAACATGACGCGCATCCTTCGAACATTGTAAAGAGGAAACAATAAACTCGGATGGACAACAAACAGGCGCGCACATGAAGAGTCGTTATCGCTATTATTCCAACTTGAAGTGCACACCACAATTTGTGATGGATTTGATTGAAACGTGACGCACGAACGATACGTACACAAAACAGCCGTGAAGATCTAATGGAGTATTCCTGTTTGCTTTCGGATGTCCAAATATATATTGGCATTAAATCTCCTGGGCGGCGGCTGCCGGCAGCAGCAGCAGCTATAGCATGCTTTTGCTGGTTTTTCCTGATTTTCGTATTTGTATTGTCAAAGGAGGCAACGTAAGTGAACTGCGGAAATAGAACGCATTATGATACACACAAAAAGAAGATGAAGACTTGCGTGCATAAAGGGAAAAAAGCACGCTACATTGTTGAATTGATATGAAATGTATTTAATTTTCATTCGGCGTGCGCGTAAGCTAAGCCCGGACCAACATTGCCGTGTTATTCCATGCAGAAGCAATTTAGCTTCATGTTTTAAACATACACGACGCGCACGCAGAGCCACAAAAGAATAAACCTGCATATATTTACCCTCTCGTTGAATTTCAGTATGTTCGGCACTCGGCTCTGCTGATGCTGCAGCGCGTTTAAAACGCAAAACCTTTGTGCGCGTATTTTATCTGCCGCCTGAATAAGGAATGTACTATCAGTTGTTGCACATCAGCAAAAAATTCTTGGCAATATGGATAAATTAATTAATTAATTAGTTTGAATTTGCATTCGAAGTTGGCAGCAAGTAGGAAGTGCCTCTGAACTTTAAGTGCATCGGCTGCTTCCTTGTATTAATTAATTAATTGTCATCAACGTACCGTGCGCGTCTTCGGCTGCATTCGGAAAATACTGAGCGCAAGTCTATAAAGGCAGGCAGGCAGGCTGGGAGGCCACCAATCTCTTTGTCATCGTAAATTAGTTCCGAAGGCATTAATTTTAACGGCGGCAAACATGCCGCACACGGCAAACACCACTGTGTGTGCATCAGTTGCAACGCACTCATTCTGCCGCCGTCGACATCGTCGTCGTCATCGCTGCCGCCACCGCCACCGCCGCCCTGCTTTCCAATTCCGCAGGCTCGCGCTCTTATCTGTTGCCTTCACGAGGCGCCGCCAACGCCTCGCAGCGCGCTCAAAGAACAAAAAGGCAGCGATCATGTCTCTCGCTTTTTGCCTCGCTTCCGCGCCGGCCTTTAATATCTTAACGCCATACGTTATCAACGTGAAACGTTGCATTATTTGTCTCGCACGTTTATGCACTGCTTGCCCGAGCGCAATTCCGAATCAAATCGTCCACGATTTATCATCCTTACGTATGTGACGCGATTTCATATCGGTCGTAATTAACAACAAAGAAACCGTAATTTTTCATCATTAATTCTCATCATTTCACTCACATTTTTCGCTGCCTCCGCCCCCGCCGCCCACTTGCATTTTCAGCTGGTTGAATGTCAATTTCGATAAAATACAGCAAGCCAAGAGTTATGCCAAACATTTGCGTACAGAGTTTGTGGTCGTCCTTCGTACGCCTCAGCCGCAGTAGAATAGTTGGTGAAACAGCAATTCTCATTAACTTTACGATTTATTAATTGTCTGCGGGCGCGCTTTCTTGTACGTACGCCGCCCCCAGTGGCAAGAATAACGACGTTACATTGTCTACATTGTCTTGGCTTTACTGCGTGTACTGCGCGAAGAAACAAGTGGCACAATTCGTCTTGAAACAGCGCAGGAGACAAGAGACGGGGAGAGTTCAACCCACATGCTTAGTTCCATTCAAAAATGTGCCTCCGAGAGTTAAATCGCGCAGATTTAATCTTAAATATGTCACGCGCAAAATTATGACGCGCCTATTTAATTAAAATATTTCCAATACACAAAGCCCACGCGATGCGCGGCGGTCGTAGTGAATATAAATTCCGGCCTAACTTTATTTAACGCAACTTGACATGCACAATATGCGAGGAATATTATGTCTGCCGAAAGAGGGAAAACAATACGAAAACTTTGTCTGCCATGTGAACTTTCTTCGGAGTGAATGATTGAAATATCCGCGCACAGTGAAGTGGAGCGAACGCGAATGACGCTCGTACGCGTTGTACGGGCGAGAAAGCAACAATCGAAGCAAGATTTGTGTGTTTAGGCTTCGATTTCAAGGCGCGGCATTTAGCGCATGTTTGCCGAATGGAATTAGTTGAATGAACATCACGAGGAAATGGATTTAAAATAAATACGTATATTCAGACGCCTGTTCTTGTTTCGCTCCAAATCCCACACGAAAGCCGCTATCAAAATAGAATAAATGGAATTATTTATTCAAGATGCGTCTCGTAAGGGTTACGAATTAGAGAATTAGGCATTGATTTCATATTAATGAGTTTCGACAACTTTCGTGTTTTGACTCGCAAAGAATTAACTAACTGCTGCTGCTCCGTCTCTCTCTCTGGTAATGGATGTAAACCACGAAATTGTTTACAAGGCAAATGATTTGAGGTTGTGGCAGCGAATGCGTTGGGTAAACAATTTGATTATAATGGACAATAATTGATTCTTTGCATGTTTGCGGCTGGGAAAGCAAAATGAATGAGATGTTTGCTTAAAAATCAAATCACGATTTCGCGACTAGAACACTGCTGCTTGCCACTCAATTTTCACGCAAGCGGAACGACGCTGAAATTTGCAATTTCGTGGAAGAACTTGAAATTCAAGGCGTTCATTGTTTGCGTGCTTTAAAGCTGGGCATCTTGTGGAAACGTCTGAATTAGCATCTCAAGATTCGGCTCATTGAGACAGCGCCACATTTTACATTTTATTGAGCGTTTGCGCCAATTTATTATTGGATTTTTGTACTCGGCTCTGATTATCTTTGATTACGCGCAGCGAGCAGATAGAAGAAGGGAGAGGAGGCGCACACTTGAATGTGACCGGAATGCTGTGATCTGATTATATTCAAAAAGAAGTGTTTTCTTCCATTTTCCACTGCGTTTTCGGCTCACTTCTTTCGCTTCCCAGCTCAGCTCATTGCTAGTTTTTCTTATTCCGAACATGATTTACGAGCACAATCAGCACGGCGACGGCGGCGCAAGAGAAAACCAACCGGTACGGATAGAGGAAAGCCAGGCAGGCAGCGAACTTCACAGCACTTGATTAGTTTTCCCATCGAGTTGCACCCTCCCGTGCTTTACATATCGCGAGCGAGCGAGCGAAGGCAATCACGCCGAATGTATACAGTGCACAATTATTTTTCGATTTAAATTTTAATATAAATGCTTGTGTATTCCGCATTCGTGTATACGTGATTGAAAGATGGAAACACTAGAAATGCACATAAATATTGATTCATTTTGGAAAATATTATGCCATTTTTCCTCAGTAAATTGCTTCCCGGAAAAACATATTTTACATATTGCAATTGCATTGTAATACGGGCTACGCATTATTTCGTTTTCACTCAGTTTTCCGCGCTCGAAGCAATCGCATATTGCAGGCATTCATGTATTTCGAAATTGTTTCAAATAGACAGCGCGTAAAATGCGCAAAAAAAGAGTCATTGACTAATTCGTCGTACTGAAGTGGCACAAACAACAAACACTTCCTGTCTTTCGCGATGGGCCTTTGGGCGCGCGCGTATGCAAAACGAATGCAACAAATGTTTTGAACCGTATTTTCAGCACGTCGACGCTGACACGCACTTTGGCGATGATCATTTTCGGACATCCATTGGGTGTTCGGTGCGCGCAAGAGTTCAATACGCCGCCAACGCGAATTTCGAACACTTTGTTTATGGAATCGCCAACCAACGCGTGCGTGTGCCGCCAATGCGCTGTGTGCGGAAGTTTTCTATGCGAAACGCTCCCGGCATAATAAATAACCGGCAAAAGCGCGCCTCGCATTTTGAATGCAGGCTTGGGAGAGGAAAAAATGGTAGAAAAAACTAGAAAATCCACGAAACCTGCATGGCAGTAACGCGGAATATGGTAATATTTATGCATCGGTTCACATACGCACAATATTGTGGCTGCCTATAAAACATTGCAGATTTACCTTTTATCAAGGTATACACACATACACACACACTCACACACCTTATATGCCTCATAAAAACGTCAAAAACGACACGATTGCGACTTCTTACATGTCACGCGACCAAGAAAATTAATTTAAAGTTGTTTTTCAGGTTTTCTGCGGACGAAGCCAAGCGGTGATCGGACGTCATTGGACGACTCCGGAGGTAATTTGGGAATCAAGGACATCGCCGCCGGCCTCAGGTGGATCAAGAACAATATTGCAGCCTTCGGCGGCGATCCCACTCGAGTCACGCTCGTCGGTCACGACACGGGAGCGGCATTGGCCAACCTCCTCTTCGTGTCTCCTTCGGCGAAAGGTAGGTTATATTGATAGGGTCAATAATACTTTCAACGAGTTTGCTCTTCACCTTTTCACCTTGCAAACATATAAATTATGATATCACAATTACGACGAGAGCTCTCTACGCTCGATGATCACTCAACAAACAATTATGTACAGACATTTTTAGGGAGTTGTATAATTGAAGTTTGTGACTTGATGGATTTTTTTCATGGCTTGAAGCCTTGGAAAAATACGAACGTCAAGTCGCAGGGAGAGATATGACTGGAGGCAATAACGTTTTGCTCTCGTTCGTCCTGCATCATCATTTCGCGGGCGCTCCTCGAGTTTTATTAGTTTTTCATTTTGATACTGCGTATTCCCCCGCTATATATTTATTTCATTCGGCTTCTTTTATGGCTCATATATCGTAAATAATAATAAATCCAATCCCGTAAGTCGATAATCATGTTATCAATAAAAACATATTCGCGGTGCGCTCTCAATTTTATCGCCAACTTCCGCGAGTTCGGTTATCGGTGAAACTCATGCGCCAAGCGCTGCGAATTTTCCCGCTTGGGGCTTTAGAAAAATTAGATGGTTTTTCCGGAAGAAAATAACTAAAAGTTGTGACACACGTGTGAATAAATCACGTGCGTATTTACGGCGGTTGCGTCACACAACTTTTTTCAATAAATAAAACTTCGCCACGCTTTGGACGCGATGCGACGCGCAGGACAAACGAAACTTATCAAATTAGTTAAAGGGTCTACGAGATGCGCGTTGAAATCATTTGCATCTCGTTAAAGTTGTGAACGATTCGCATTGTCTCGTCGCATACTTGCGTCTCAGCTGCTGGTGCTGCTCCAGCTTCTGCGGCCGCCACCGCCACCGAGAACTCTGGCGGTGATATTACACGTTTTCGCCAACCGCAGCCGGACACTCGTCCGAGCCAATTACATTCCAGCGGCAGGCATTTGCGCTCGTGCGCGTTTAGAATTTCTCCTTTTCATTGTGCGATATTCCATTAATGCGCAGCTTGTTCCCGATTACACAAATTTAATAATAATCAGCCAGGCCTTCGTTCAGTCAGTCAGTCCCTGTAGAAAAAACCTCCATGTTCAATCACTTTGTCGTGCGCTCCATAGATGAACGTGCTCGAGTTAAATTAATTTGAATTTTTTAGGTCTTTTTCGACGCGTCGTGCTTCTCAGCGGCACCGCTCTAAGTCCCTGGGCGACGATGCACAATCCAGATGCACTTCGGCAAACTGTCGGCGAGCAGAGCGGGTGCTTAGCGCCACTTGCGTCGCCGCCACCGCCGCCGCCAACAACTACCGGCGTCGTCGATGCTGCTGACCCACTGCAGGAGCCGCAACAGCTGCCGCTGCAGTATAAGCAACAGGACAAACCCTTGGACAATGATAAGGACATTGCACCCTGTTTACGATCAAGGTAAAGAAAATCCTCGTGCGCGCACGAGAGAATCTCGAAATGTCCCTCGGGACAGGGAAATATTGCAAATATTGCAGATTCCGTCATTTCACATCGGAATTGTTGTTAAATTACATCAATTTGGCCAATAATACGCCGCAATATGAGTCCGCATTTCCCGTATTCTCTCTTCGAATGCATGACATTCTTTAGAAATTCCACGCTTTTTTTCTCGCCGCCGCCGCCGCCGAGAAAGAAGAAGGATACACTCAATACGATTTTATGCAGTTTGTGCGCGCTCGTCGTGAACATTTGTTACATCTCAACTTGGAGTGCCGCACTCGTATCGTGCGCACGCCATTATAGCAAAGTGCATGAACGAGATTAAATTCTCTTGCGCGCGCTCTCCTCGTTGTGCTTTCCTTTCCTGCGATAATCTTTGCTTCTTTCGTGGTGCGCGCGCCCGCCACCCCATCCCCATCCACATTTCGCGCGAATGCGTCGTTTTGCGCTGGATTCGCACGCTTCCAGATAGTATGTTTTCGGTTCATAATATTCGCCGTACAACAATACTGGGCGCTGGCGTGCGAGGCCAACTTTGGTGTTGCGCGACAATGTGTTCGAGCTTTCCAAACTCGCCGCCGCCGTCGCCGATGCCGCTGTTGCCACAGCCGCCGCCTCCAGTTCCAGGCGGAGTGTGATGTTTGAATGGTTAGTTTAATAGACATAAAAGAAGCGCCCACCAGCAACGAAGTACATTATAATAACGTTGGAGTTATAATAGGACTGTTTTGTTGCTAGCGACTTTATAATCATAAATAGAATCCACTTTTGTAATCGTATTTTTCATACGTCTCTTGAAATTGCTTGGCAACATTCTCCGCCCTTTTGTAGTAATAATCAGTTAGGAATTATCATTTCAATCTGCTTTTCTGATTTGGAATTTTTAAGTGATTCCTGTTTAAAATGTAACGTGTTGCGTTCACGCAATTTTCGCATTCATTATGCAACTTGCTCGGTGCACAGTTAGAGCTATCTGATTGTATGCAAACCCTGACGTAATTCGTTTAACTTGAATTGAAAAAAGTACTGGGAAATTTAGTACGATTGTTGTAAATTATCAAAGTACATTACACACTTCAGCTACAAGAGGAACATGTCGCTCATTGTACATAGTTAGAGCATCCGGCATGTTTGCATTTGCATTGCTGACGTTCTAATTAACAAGCTTAGCGCGCTGCCCACTCGACCCGACCGTAATCGATTAATGCCAAAGTCCAACCAGGTGTACGCCTATACACTAATTAACCAACTAATGCATTCATTACATCCCCTCGATAGATTTAAGTTGGACTTAATTGGACGTTTATAAGAAAATTGCTGATTCACTTGCTGGAAGATACTTTCTTTTTGTGTTTTAATAGTGATTTTCTGTTTCAGGCCACTGCAAGCACTTTTGGATGTGCAGCTGGACACAGTTCGATTCATGCCGCGCATTGCACCCTCACTGCCCGTGGATCCAGAAACGCCCGATCCTGCTTACGCAATGGAACATGCCAGCGAAAACTTTATAACGTGCGAACTTCTTCTGGGGACGGCCACCACTGAGAGCTATAACGATTTCAACGCTAACGACATCCAATATGGATTCGAGGAAGATCAACGCAATCGCATATTGCGTACGTACATCCGTAATGCGTACGTGTACCACTTGAATGAGATCTTTTCGGCGGTGCGTAACGAGTACACGGATTGGGATAAACCGATCCAGCATCCAATAAATATTCGCGACTCGACGATGGAGGCGCTCAGTGATGGCCACACTGTGTCTCCACTTATCAAAGTTGGCTACCTCCATGCGCGGAGAGGTGCCAAAACGTACTTCTTCCACTTTGGATATCAGACCAAGGATAGTGATTATCCTCAGGTAATTAATTCTTCCGTTAGGTTGTAGGCACTTGGCGCACCTAAAGTGGTATTTTTAAGTTGGCTAATGGAAAAAGTCTTAGTCTTCTTAGGCATTAAAGGAAATGGTAATGGGTAATGCGAACCGAAAAGAAGACTTGAGTGACAACCTTAATTCCAAATCAAATACGCGAGTATTTAACTTGTCTCATTTTCGCTCACTTGCAAGCAAGCCTGCAAAGGATGGCAGTCGCGTTCAATTCAAATTGATTGATGCAAATCTCTCAGATTATATTTTAAGTTTGCCCTGCGAATCGGCACTGACTGCCGCCGTGCTTATACATCAATATTCGTTGGCGCGACAGCCGCGCGCAAGTGATGAACGTTTAATCAAAGTCATCGCCCCGAAACAATGCGCGCTTTTACTGATGATTAAAACGCAATAATAATAATAATGGATTTCCTATTTTCATGACGGTGCATTCATACTCCGCACAGCGGTTGGGAAGTGTGCGCGGCGAAGACCTCACGTACATACTGGGCTCGCCGCTCGTCGGCGGCATGCCCAATTTTCCGGCGAACTTCAGTCGGCAGGACATGGGCGTGGCGGAAGCCGTCCTCAACTTTTTCACCAACTTCGCCAAGAGCGGCGACCCGAACGGACCCGGCATACAGAAGAGCGACATCCCGGACTATGGCACCGCCAGGGAGAAGACACGATACAAGGGTATCACATGGGACCCGTACGAAGTGAGCACCCAATTCTATCTGAGTATCGGTAAGTACTTCACCATCATACCTCTCAAACAAAAAAAACCACTTCTACTTTAGTTTATGTTTTATTTCTCGCCGCGTGAAACAACAAAAAACAATTACCACCTGGCATCAGTGTGTTTTGCGCTCTGCGTTAAAAGCGAACAAAAGTTTACATTGTTTGCGCACTGTTTGCTGTCAGTTAATGAAAACAAAACAACCCGCATAATAATACGGTGTTTGTGTGCCAGGCGCAAATGAAATTAAAAATGATTTTAACGTACCGAGCAAATATTTGCGTTATTTAATGAACAATACATTACGTTTTCAAGTGGAACATTGCGCTAAGGCATGATGACGTGGTATAGCGCAAGAAGAGAATAGTGTCACGCGGCTTGATTGATTTATTTCGATACGCGATGATTGCGAGACGCCCCGGGAACGAAAAAGACATCAGCGAGCGAACGGACGGTGCAAAATTAATTGATTTGTTACACGATCCTGCGCTCGCTAAACGGATACACGTCGGAATCGCCGCCTCCCGCATTAATACGCGCCAGAGGAAATAGTTTAGCGCGTGGGCATGTATCATTTCGTTAGCGACCTGCCACCGCCTCCTGTTTCGCTTAAATTAAAGCGACAACACGCCGAACACTTTTAATAAGCGTACAGAGATTGATTAATTATTTGCCCTTCAATATGATCTCGTAGATTTCACTCTGGTGGGTATTTTTTATGGCTCAGAATATCAAAATATCCATTCCGACAAGTGAAACTAATTTCAACGCATCGCTGACTGCTGTGGTGGGTTTTTATTCATAGTTAAAAACGGAATTCATTAAAAATAAAGTGCGCTCGTTCGTATTTGATAGAATGCGAGTCGAGTGGGTGTTTTACGTTCATTTTACATGATACATCATTCGACAATTTAACTGAGCAAACAGGAATTTTGGTAGGCTGTTCAATGTTTCATTTGCATTTAAATATTTAAAAAGTTAAAATAAATTGAGTACGCTTTAAACAAACGCTGCGTGAAGGGTTGTGAAATATTTTAGTGGGAGTTCCGGGAGAAGTTAAGAATTATTAAAGTCCGGTTGAGAATTATGCAACACATAACGCGTACTGCAGAATGAAACGGTACCAAGACTATTCATATTCCGTTTTGGCGTTAATACACGCTTGGCGCGCGAATGTGAAATGTGTGCATTGCAGACGCAAAAAAATGGGATTTCCATTTGATGGAAACTCATCCTTTCGCTTGGCGCTGCGAGTATCTTGTTCGCGTTTCGTTCTGTTCTTTACGCTTTTTCGTCTGCTTTCATCTCTTTATACACGGCACACACGATACAATTTCTATTTACCATTGCGAATTCGTTCGAACGTTTCGCGTCGTAAATGTACTCGCGTATACACTACCTGCATGCATGCAACACTCATGCGTTCGTTTACCGTTTACCAAGCAAAGAGCGCCAGTAAAAAATCAAATTGATTTCATCCACTCTTGTTGTTTACTGCTCGCCGGCTGTTGGCGGTAACGCGTTTAAACTGTGTGTTTTAAGGACTAGTGCTCGATTTAAGTTACGTGCAGACACTTTGGCGAAATTTTATTCATGTCTTCGTACTTCAAATACTTTGCGCAGCACAGCACCACGCAGCGTTTATGACTCTTCCATTATCACGGCGCAGATTTCGCGTGCTTCGAAAATTAAATTATGCCATGATAGGAAAAGACAGTGGTAAACAATTCGAAAACTAAGAAATATGATACTAAGGAGTATACGGAAAGAAAATGGAACGCAACGTGCGAATGATGAAGAAATATTACTAATGCCACATGGGAAAGCGAAAGTGCGTGCGGCGATGAATTATGAAGACATAGAGCGAATTTATGGTGCAATTTTCATAGAGTCCTTTAGTCTTCCTCTCATCAAATAACGCGCCTGCTGCAATTCCCATTTTTATTGAGCGAATTACGCGCTCCGCCCAATTGCAATATTCTTTTATAATCTATTTCTGCGCGCGTTCGTTGTCTCGATAGTACGGAAGAGTATTTAAGGTAATGGCCGGCCGAAACGAGCCACGCACTTAATTCTATACACTTAAGTGCATTTAATTGCGCGACATCGTAAAATGCTGAAAGTTTTTGCGCCGGTAGTTTTTGCGTCCGTTGCACTTCTTTGTTTTCATTATCCCCCGCGCACACAATCCACATGAGGTGCATATGCGCTCTCACATGTGAGGGCGTTGGTGTATGAAAGTAGCCGTAATTACAATGCACTTTTTGTTTTCGTACGCGCCCGAGCGTCATTTGCACTCGAGTTTTTTCCATTTCTGCGGTCCTGCGCTGCGTGTGGAGCGTTAAAGGACTGACTAATATTACGATGAACACTTCTAATTCCGGTTGCACCATTATCAAGTGGTGCAGCGTCCACGGAAGTGCCTTTTTTCTATAGCACACATGAATAAACAGCAATGTTGCTGCCGTTTTATACTTTAGTGCGCATTTTTAGCGAAAGAATTGCTTCATTAATGTTCACATTTTTATTAAATTAACCACTTCCTGCATCGCAAACATAATTTGCTATGCAATGTACATGCATTTTGCATTGATAAGATGAACATTTTCCCGGTAGTTGAGCAAAATGCGGAGATAAAGCAGAGTCGTAAAGAGGAACATGCGTTATCGATAAATGATAAAGGAACTGGGGATGGAACTAAGAGGCTCATGTTATTATGCATTTGAAACAAGTCAAATACGGGTCCGAACGTCAAATGCATTCGTATTCCCATTTTTTCCTTTCGCTTTCGGCGTGCAGTAAACTGAAAAGCTAAGCAAACCTTTTTCACGTCGCTTTTTCTGGTTGCCCATCTATTCCATTGGGGCAATCGAATCGGTTTATATTTAAATTTAACTATTCGCAGACCAGATGTTGACAAAAATCGTGTTCACTTAGCGCGCTCATCGTGGAGATGGAATTTGGAATTGTAAACACGATACACCTTGTATCGATTACGCGGGTGCGCATGAGTGTTGCCGTCGCGAAAGCTAGCTAGCTAGCTAGCTAGCTAGCAGGGAAGCAACGGGATGAAAGTGGGATAGATTCGCACGTGCATGTGTGCGCGGATATTTTCCTTTCCTCGGATGGCCACTTGACCGAACGCTCGCTCGCAAAGTTTAGCGCTATACAGCAGCGCGCTTTTATGCGTTTCACGTATAAACGGATTTTTTGCCGGCTTTTATTCGCTGCCGCTCGCTCAGGTAAATCTTCGCATCTATCCAAAGGGGAAAATACAATAAAAGACCACATCTTCCAACGCCCATCGCGGATTACGTTTTGTTTACCGATTGTATAATGGCAATCGATAAACGTTCCTGATTTTTTCTTGCTTGCCGCGTGTAGCGAGCGTAAATAAATTAATATCCATCCGCGTCGGGGAAAAAATGAGTTCATAGGGTTCTTGAATCAATAGTACTTAAAAACTCATTTCAACCGGTAATAAATTAGTGCATTTTATGAGCGTGTTTCCCATTGGTGTTTTGTAACTTTGCGACTCGATGTAGGTACTTGCCGCCATCATCATCATCATCATCAGTAAGGGCAAATACTATGTTTGAACTGCAAGACAGGCAAGAAATTATCCAGACGTTAAA
>JARJDV010007976.1:0-20558 GCA_030264675.1 Anaulacaspis nigra | reverse complement strand
TGGAATTTCAAACTATAAACATTTCAGTTACCCATTGTGCAACAAAAGTCTAAAGTTGTGTCAGAACAAGCACACGAAGAAAGCGATAAAATTTATGCATTTCTAAATGCATTTCTCGATGGTAATAATTGGATGGCTGGAAAAAACTTGACAATTGCGGACTTTAGCATAATTACGTCAGTTGCGTCGTTGGAACATTTCGTACCAATTGACGAAACTAAGTTTAAAAACTTATTCAAATGGAGTAATAATTGTAAAGCACTTCCATATTATCAAGAGGCAAATGTTGGATTAGATATGTTTAAGCAATTTATCCAGAGTCTTATGTGAATGCTAAAGTAGCCAGTCATTATTTGGAATTATTATAATCGGAGCTCAAAATAATTGAATGTGACCCATAAATAAATATATATCACTTCAACAATAGTTTTGTTTAGTGTATTTGACTACGGCAGATAATAAAGTCACTTAACAGATAACAAAGTCACTGAAGGTCAGATGATTTTAATACAATACCATTCGCAAAATGTTATGTAATTATTGCTATGTACAGAATGTTGTAGTACGTTATTTGGAGCGCAAAGGTTGCCTTAACGAAGTAAATGATTTATTATGTTCGGAGAGGACTATTTATAATCACATAGTATATGTAAAAAATTTCGCTAATAAATGTAACCGCGCCATGTGAAATTTCAGCAGATGAACTAGTAATTTCAATAATGACTCTAGGTGTGTTATATACGGCTGAAATCAGCCCAACCGCAAGGTCCGTTCATCTTTTGGAAAAAGCTTTAGGCATTCAATTAGAACATGTTGAAATTGATCTGTTCACTAAGCAACAATTAACGCCGGAATTTGTGAAGGTGTGTATAAACATAAAGTTTATGGGTTGCTGAAAAACATTAAACTCAATTTCCAGTTAAATCTTCAACACACTGTACCATTTTACACTGAAAATAATGGAGCTATTAAGATTGGAGATAGCCATGCGATTATGACTTATTTAGTAAGCAAATATGCTAAAGATGATTCTTTATATCCAAAAGATTTAGTAAAGAGAGCGATTGTTGATCAACGTTTGCATTTCGACAGTGAAAAAGTGTTTGGTGGTCTGAGACCAATTAGCGTGAGTTTAAAGCAAGTTTACGTAAGGAATGGTTAACAAGAAGTTTTACTTTAGTTTCCCATGATGTTTGGCGAACTAGGGCCTTCACCTCGCCAAAAAATCACCGTTGAGGAGACTTATGAATTCATGGATGGCTTTCTCCGTGGTCAAAAATGGATGGCCGGTGATCATCTAACCATTGCTGATTTAAGTCTTATCACATCACTTACCGCTTTGTCACACATTGTACCCATTGATAGCAAGTTGACCAATTTACTTGCGTGGGTTGAAAGGTGTAAGCAGCTTCCATACTACGCCAGTGCGGCTGGCAAAGGTGATGAAGTGATCAAAAACTACTTGCATGATAAGATGAGGACACTTAAGAAGGCATCGTAATTGTTTAGATTATGATTAAGAATTATGTAACTCGATAGCCTGAAATATCAGCAAACATAAATATTGCAATAAATTTATAACGAGCAGAGTTGATTGGGTTTAATGATGTACTTTTTAAGAGTCGGTTGAGCGCTGTGAAAGTTGGTGTGGTCTCCTGAGCGAATAAATTCTCGGTCAGTGCAGTTCAGTCTACGAACGCAGTGCAGTTGGTTCGTTTGGTGCTTCCTTTTTGCATACTCATATCTGATTCATTTCACATAATGGCTGTTGGCAAATTATACTCGACGGCGATAAGTCCGCCAGTTCGTGGAGTTTTTCTTGTTGAAAAAGCGCTCGGTATTGAATTGGAGCATATTGAAGTTGATCTCTTGAAAGGCGACCACAAGAAGGAAGAATATATTAAAGTATTTACAATAGATCGCAATTTTGGATATCAAAATTTATCATTTTGATCTTATAGCTTAACCCGCAACACACAGTTCCATTGTACATTGACCAGGATGGTACTACAGTTTGGGATAGCCATGCAATCAGCGCATTTCTAGTTGGAAAGTATGGTAAAACTGATAGTTTGTACCCCAAAGATCTGGGTAAGCGAGCAATAGTCGATCAACGATTGCATTTCGATACCGGAGTCGCCTTTGGCGTGTTAAAATCGATTGTGGTAAGTGCAGCAATTAAATTAATTGAGTGCACCGCAAGATCTAAATGCATCGCACTACTTTCCAGTATCCAATGTGGACCGCAGGCGAGAAAACCTACTCGTCAAGGCAGAGAGAACAAGTTTTTGAAATGTACAACTTTGTAAACGAGTTTCTCGCCGGACATGAGTGGCTATGCGGCAATACATTAACCATCGCTGATTTGTGTCTGCTTTCTTCAGTATCATCGATTCGTCATATCATTCCGGTCGACGAAAAGTATAAGAATATTGTTGCATGGCTAGAACGCTGTGAAAAGTTGCCGTATTATCAAGAGGCTAATGGTAAAGGAGAAGAGTTGTTCAAAGTTTTCATCAAGAAACTTATGGAATAAACAATATGATGTTTTCTAACAAACAAACATTTTATTTCAGTTCTTGAGTAGTTAAGATAACTTTTTATAACTTACATTTGATTAATGTTAAATAATCGTTACATGACATTAAATTGGTTGCAAGTAACTAACTTAATAAAAACATGCAGCATCATTGCATACTGATACTAACAAATCACCGTTTTGATATGTCAACTCTGACATGATAAGAACTCTAAAAAGAATATTCAAATTGCTGAGTTGTACAGTTTATGATAATACATTTAGCTGGTTCTAAAATTAGATTCTTAAATTATAGTCAATTCATATCAGTCTATCAGCGCGCTCGGTGTTTCTTGAGCTCTGTAAATTGACAAACAAGTAAGTGCATTAAGACTATTTCCCATAATATTTCCCTCATTATATAGATAGGTACCTAATATAGATGTTAGAAAATTACCTGAGAAAATTTATCAAAGTATAAAGAACGAGTTTCTTTGGAATGCACAATGTTCTAAACGAGTTTTAGTCGGTTGTGTGGCAATACCCATTGCGTTCGTATTTTGAGTACCATTTCCTGTTAAAACCTATTCATGTCTGTTGTTTTATTCATTCCGAGTTGTGCAGTGCGTGGATGCACACGGAGTTACTGACACTTCAAGTTTATAAATTGTTCTCGTTTCGTGATTACAGTACATAATTAAAAATGATTGTCGGTAAATTGTACTCAACCGCAATCAGTCCGCCTGTACGCGCTGTGTATCTACTTGAAAAAGCGCTTGGCATTGAAACAGAACACATTGAAGTGAATCTTTATAATCGTGAAAACTTGAAAGATGAGTATGTCAAAGTAAGTAAACCAATTCGATTGACTTAAGCAGAGTTTAATTTGATTTAATTTGAATATTTATATCAGTTGAACCCACAACACACGGTGCCACTCTATATCGACCAGGATGGAACTAAAATATGGGATAGCCATGCAATAATGGCATTCATTGTTGGTAAATATGCAAAATGCGATAACTTGTACCCCAAAGACTTGAGTAAACGTGCTATGATTGATCAACGTATGCACTTTGAAACCGGAAATGTTTTCACCGTTTTGCGTGCAATTGTTGTAAGTACACTAGGCTCCTGAAAAGTTCGGACGAAAGTTTATAATTTTTTAGTTACCCATGTGGGTTGCTGGTTCCAAGGAAATTCCTGCAAGACAAGTGCAACTTGCGAATGAGGCTTACAACTTCTTAAATGAATTTCTAAAAGACCAACCATGGACGTGTGGAGATAGTTTATCCATTGCTGACTTCAGTTTAATATCCACCGTGTCTTCGCTGCATCATCTTGTACCCATTGATTCTAAATTTACTCGTGTTCATGAATGGATTGCACGATGTGAGAAACTACCGTATTACCGGGAGGCCAATGGTATTGGTGATGATTTATTTAAAGAATCGGTTATAAAAGCTTTGGGTTAATATTTGAATACTCATTTCAAATTGATAAAACGAATAAATAAGATGCGCAAATAAATGTTGTGTATAAATTGTAGCCGATGTTTAAGTCAAACGGGCTCGTATTTAGTAAATAAACACAGATTATCAAATTGTCGTTATAGGTGCATGAATTTGATTAATATCATAATATTATCACCATAATTAAAAATACTTGATTTCATATCAGTTGTGATGATTTATGAAGACATAGTGTATGTGCGTACGCATTCGAAAGAGGGAAAGTATTATGCGGATTGGATAGATATGTAAATGAAATGTAAACAAATCAAAACGGATGAACTTTGCGTTTAGCTAGTGCTCGCTTATATTTATCCAGGCGTATCCGGCGTGCTGCAAATTTTCGGCACGAATTCATTTTGCATGCACTACGAATCTCAGTCATTGCCATTCGCGATTTGCTCTTGATTTGGTGCAAGTGTCCAAAAATTTCGCGCAACATTTTACTGCTAATTCAGGTAAATATTACAAGTTATTACTGGAAATGTGAGCATTTGATCTATACGAATGGCATAAAAGTTGCGCTCATTGCATTGGATTACAAGCATCAGCATTATCAATAAATAGTGAAGCGTTTAGATTTGTAAAACTTATCAAACGATTTTAGCACGCGGTTAGTAATCTCATGTCATGTAATTTCAATGCCTCAAGTCTTTCATTCACTTTTTATGACTTGTAATATGAAGCTTTGCTGAAATGCTTGGTAATTTGCTGTCAATTTTGGGAAAAGTTTGAAGAGATATTTAATTCAGACACATTGTATGTGTTGTTATTTTAATAAGAACGATGCGTTAAATTGCTAGTAAAACGCGTGTGAAAAGTCATAAAAAGTGAAGTTGAACTTGGCAACGAGCGTGAACGACGATGTCTAAGTTTAGTTCATCGCCACGTGCAACTCGATTAGCAATTGTAACAATCTGACATGATAGCCAAGAAGTTGTGCCATCGTTGCAGCCGTTCGCGCGTTTTGTTACTGACGTACTTGTTGCTTGCGATTTGAAGGAAAATGCAAACAGAAGACAAGATGATTGTGGGAAAACTTTACATGCATGAGATGAGCCCTCCGTGCCGTGCGGTTCTTCTCACTGCGGCCGCATTGGATATCGAATTGGACCAACAAGTTGTTCATGTAATGCTGGGCGAAACAAGATCGGCTGATTATTTAAAGGTAACAAGTTTAAATTTTCTAACACGTGGAGTTACATTGAAGTCGATGCATTTGTAGATGAACCCTCAACATACTGTGCCAACGTATGTGGATCAGGATGGTACTTCCATTGGGG
The DNA here is from genome assembly GCA_030264675.1 of Anaulacaspis nigra. Classification (NCBI taxonomy): domain Eukaryota; kingdom Metazoa; phylum Arthropoda; class Insecta; order Coleoptera; family Staphylinidae; genus Anaulacaspis; species Anaulacaspis nigra. Next base: position 15,246 of record JARJDV010007976.1, on the reverse strand, counting down.
ATAGTCATGCAATTATGGGTTTCTTAGTGGATAAGTATGGAAAAAACGATAAGTTATACGCTAAGGATCTCGGTAAACGTGCGGCTGTGAATCATTTGTTACATTTCGACAGTGGTAGTCTGTATGCCCTGCATTATTCAATTGTGGTAAGGCATGCATATTTCTTGTGATTATGAAGAGATTGTAACTTAAGTTTTGATAATAGTGGCCCATGTGGATGCGGGAGGTTACCGCGCCGAGTGCGTGGCATTTGGACCGCGCTGAAACAGTATATGAAGTGCTCAATCTCTTTCTTGAAGGTCAGCAATGGATTGCTGGTACCGATAATGTGACCATTGCTGACTTTTCCTTATCCACCACTATGATGTCTATCAATGTGGTTGCTCCTGCGGATTCAAGCAGGTATCCGAACATCTTTCGCTGGCTCGAACGCTGCAAAGCTCTGTCGTACTTCGATAGTGTGAATGAACATGGGCATCTGGCATATAAGAATGCGCTGGTCAAATTGATGAATAGTGATTATGACTTCTTGAACGATGCGAATAAGATTGCAACTGATAACACGCAACGTGATAATAACGCCAATTAGCAGTGTATTTTGGATACAATTCTGGACTTTTCTACTTAATGCACTTTAGGCAATCTTCTAGCAAATTTCATTCGATTCATGCGCTTCACATAATTTAATATTGACGCATATTATGATTTTTCAATGTATTTATATGTTCTTTTAATTCACAGCTAAGTCATTATTGTATATTTGTCTCCTACTGGTGATGATTTATGTTTGTTAGCATTTGATAATTATGAAATATGTATTAGCAAAAATTGTATACTTACCTAAATGTTGCATTTGAAAAATATTTACCTACGTATAAAATCAAATAATTTTTTATGAATAAATGCAAATAATATGATATATATTTTGTAATTTATATTATGAGGATTCAATGACATAAAGAGATTTCATATACTCACGTACCTTATTAGAGAAAGAAAATAACTGATATCGATACGACTGTGACCGCAATCAAAGTATATTTGTTTAAATAATGTTTCCCATTCGCTCCACAGCTATAAATCACAAGAAAATCAGCCAAGAGATCAGTTAAGATCCCACTATCGGTAGACAACAATTAATTGTTGTAATTGTTGAAATATGGAGACAGTGGGAAAACTTTATATGATGGAAGTGAGTCCAACTTGCAGAGCAGTTTTACTAACTGCTAAAATGTTGGGCATTGAATTTGAGAAAATCTCAGTGAATTTAGTCAAATGTGATAATCTAACTGATGAATTCAAAAAGGTAATTGCGTAATCATTGTAACTTTTAAGTTTGTTTTATAGAAAATCTTTTTCAGTTGAATGTTTTCCATACCATACCAACTTACCAGGACAACGATGGAACACTTATTGGCGATAGCCACGCGATAATGATTTATTTAATTGAAAAATACGGCAAAGAAGATTTACTCTATCCAAAGCAACTGAACACACGTGCGATTGTAAACCAACATCTCTTCTACGACTGTGGAACTGTTTATGCTTTGACACTTGCAATTGTGGTATGAATTCAATGTATCGATATTGTCAACCATTATAAACATTGCGAATTACAGACACCTATGTGGTACAAGAAGGAAAATGGTCCTAGTGAAAGACAACTTGAAACAGTGCTTTCAATGTACGACGCATTAAATCAGTCCCTCGAAGAAAAGCAATGGATTGCAGGTACAGCTAGTTACACAATCGCTGATTTTTCCTTGATTAATTCCATCAGGACTTTACACCACGTGGTGATACCTGAGAATGGGAAATATCGATTCACAGAAGCATGGATCAAACGCTGTGAGAAAATTCCATATTTTCAGGAAGTAAATGACAAGGGTGAAAAGGAAAATCAAATTGCCATGGAGCAATTCAAGAAGAATATTTATACATGTATTGATGAATATCGCAAATAAGTTTTTATTGCATTGCTAACCACATGTATTAAGTTACTTAGTTACTAGTTTCAATTACAATTGCCATGTGGTCAATATTTATGTATAACATGTAAAATCATATTCATATATTCAGGTTGATTGAATGTTATATTAAAATCTAATAGCACATACATATTTATGAGGAAGTAACAAGTGATTGTTATAAGTTATGTGCACTTTGATTTACGAATTGAATTAATAAGCCTTATTAATGTAGTGATAATATATAATTAGATTAAATTACATGTTTATTGAAACAATCGTTATTTCAATGCCATCTGGGCGTGACTTGCAATTATTTAACAATGTTTAATTTATTTGTCCTCACTGTGTATGTATGCAATGTATATTATGCGAACTAACAAGCATCAAGCAGTCATTCAAAGTTTATCAAGCACTCTGTTAATACGGTGTGTGCGCGTGTGAGGTATTTTCTCAAGCAAAGTGATAACAAGTGAAAGAAATGGCTGTAGGTAAATTGTACATGATTGACTTAAGTCCACCATGCAGGGCTGTCTTACTAACGGCTAAAGCATTGGGCATTCAAGTCGATCAAGTGCATGTTAACCTCATGAAAGGTGACCACTTAACACCGGAATTCTTAAAGGTAAGTAAATAGACAGACTGACCACGTGAAAAGTGTTTAACACGAGGATTATGCAATGCAGATGAATCCTCAACATGCGGTGCCCACGTATCTTGATCAGGATGGGACTGCTATTGGTGATAGTCATGCCATAATGGCATTCTTGGTTGGGAAATATGGTAAAAATGACAAGTTGTATCCTAAAAGTTTATCCTTGCGCGCCAAGGTTGACCAACGTTTGCATTTTGATAGTGGGAATACTTATGCTACACATCTTTCAATTGTGGTAATATAATATGGTTACGATAGTTTAGTGAATGAATTTCTTACCATTTTTATCTCTTAGAATCCCATGTGGATGAAGCAGGAATGCGGACCTAATGAACGCCAGTTGAAGACTGCAAACACCATGTACGAAATATTAAATAATTTCCTAGCTGGAAATCAATGGGTCGCTGGAACTGATTGTTATACTATAGCTGATTTATCGCTTGTAACGTCAATTATGGCCATTTGTGTGGTTGCACCAATGGACCATAAGAAATACCCCAATATTCCACTGTGGATTCAGCGGTGTCAATCGATTCCATTCTTCAAGGAAATTAACGCAAAGGGTCATAATGAATACGAACACGTTTTAAAATGCATGCTTGCAAACAATTACGAATTCATGAAAAATTATACCAAGTAAATTAGACATTTTTTTCCTAATTATAAGATAACTTTCGAATAGCGAATGCAGTAAGACTTTGAATACTCGTCGAGCACGTTAAATGGACTAAGTTTGGGTTTATAATGAAATAGTTTGAAGAACGAATAAAGATTATCGCTATCAGTAACTAAATTTTGCAGTCTTTGAATTTCTATTGCAGGATGAATGTTAAATCTAAACAATCTCAATGATAAAGAGAATTTATCATAGTAAGATTGCTGTGATCTAGGTATAAAAGGATTGTGGAATCAACGCATGTATCAGTCCGTGAAGTCTTTTTGAACAGAGCATCAACTGTGTAAAGCAAACTGTAAGTATATTTTCAGAATTTAAGCATGTCAATAGTTGTTAATATATTGTATATTGTTGTTATAGCGAAAATGAAGACCACCGTTGGTACTTTGTATTTACTCGAACTGAGTCCGGCAGTTCGCGCAGTTCTTCTCACAGCCGAAGCGTTGAACATTGATTTCGAACGCAAGCGTTTAAATCTCTTTCAGGGTGAGCACAAGGAGAAGGAATTTACAACGGTTTGTGTTCAACTGAGTTTTTTTATCAATTGCTTGATAATGAGTGTTTCAACAGATTAATCCCTTGCACACTGTACCAACGTTCGTCGATAATGATGGAACTACCATCTGTGATAGCCACGCCATTATGGCATTCCTTGTAGATAAATATGCTACCTCAGATGAGCTTTACCCAAAGGACCCCAAAAAGCGCGCTGCAGTCAATCAGAGTTTGTTCCTTGAGAGTAGCAAATTTGGTCCAGTTCATCAAGACTTTTATGTAATAATCAATTGCAGTAAGTTTGCCGCAATTGCTTGAGATTTTGGTTTGGTTTTAGTACGAAATGTGGATCAAGGAAGCAATCAAACCAAAGCCAGAAAACTTCCAGCGTGTATCGGAGGTTTTCGACATGGCAAATATTTATTTGGGTGACAAGGAGTATGTAGCTGGTGACCATGTTACTATTGCCGACTTTAGTCTTGTGGCAACCATCTCATCTCTGTGCATCAAAGCAGCCATGGAAAACAAACATGTTGCTCTTATTAATTGGATGAAACGCATGGCAGACCTCCCGTTTTACGAGAAGGCCAATGGATCCTACCTCCCGCTTTATGAGAAGATCCTTAACAATTGCGCCAACGAAAAGGGAACGATCAGAATTGACTGGTTGTCTGATTCCGATGAGTAAGCGATTTGGTAAACTAGATGATTTTAACATTGTTTTTATCTGTCATCGTTTCTACGATTTTAAATTTTTTGTTTCTACTTGTAAGTTGATTGAATGTCTTGTAATATTATCATAATGTAATTAAAATTTCCAAATTTATAACGAAATACAATAAATACAATTTTACGATAAATTGTTTAGTTGCAAATACACTAAGTCTATTTGAATACTATTAAATGGTGATATTTAGAAATGATTTAAAATCATTCAAATCGGTTGATAACTTTCAAAGCGGTTTGAAAATTTTGAAGCGTTGAGGAAAAGGTTAGTTTTACTTAAGATAAACCGTTTATTACATCAATTTTTATATAATTCATGAGGCAGAATCCTTAAATGAATAATTCTAAAGAGATAAAAAGCCGTGGTGGGTTTACTTAATCCGAAATTAACAGTTCACATTTTAATTACTATCTCAAAATTAATTAAGTGATTAATATAATTTTTTTACTGTCATAAAGAATATTAAGTTTCCTCATATAGTTAATGCATAGTAGCCTGTCATGATCAACGTTTCATTTTGTGGTTCAAATGTAAAACGAATATGTTATCATTAATAAGTTATAAAAGATATTTAAGTAATTCATTGTTTAATAGAAACCTGTCTAATTAAATGCTTTATGAATTTTTATTCAACTATTAAATTGTTCCAAGTACACAATGATCATTTAAGTTATAGAAATGTGTTTCTAGACTCTCCCAAGAAAATCTGGCAATAAGCGTTGACAAGTCTTACATGAATCTTCAATAACAACATCATTAATATTTTGCCATTTCGGTAAGTTTGTTTCTACATAAGCTTCAACCATTTTAATATCACCTTTAATAAGAAGATTATGTCCTGTTCTGGCCTTATACTCTTTTGCCACATTCACAATTTCGGTCATCAATTTAATTGCGACGCAAGTGGATCTCTCTTCTTTGGGCAACTGTACATGTGCGTTATTGTACAAATCATAAACTTCTGTCATTGAAATGTGTTCAGTATTTATCCATTTGAAATCATTACTCTTATATTCCATGGGTTTAAGAGTATAGTTTTGACCTCCATAACTATATTTCCCATTGGCGTCCGGCACTAATGCATCACTAAAAGGAAAATTTCCCGAAATGGATAAGAGTTTTATGGTACTTTCATTACCAATAAGCTGTTTTAGTATTTGTTTATCACCATCAAATTCAACTATCATTCCACCTATCATAACATTGGTTTTACGTCTTGCTGAAGGTTTCGGTATATGCGACATGACTGGAATTGAGTTCTGGTTCATGCCAGGGACAGGCGTAATTATTATATTCCGACCATTTTGTCCTAAATGTCCATTTACTGCAAGTGCTTCTTGCGATATTTCGTGAATTTTATTTGCGAGAGGTACAAGTTCTTTTGTTATCTCATCGGAAGTTGTGATCTTTATCAAGCCTGAAGGATAAGTGTTGCCTGTCAATGGTCGAATAGGCATTCCACCCACCAGCAGATTAGCCTGAATTTTCTCATAGATTGATTTCGTCAACTTATTATTGAAAATCATAGATCCCTTGGCAATCGATTCCAGTTTTAAATTGGCAAAGGAAGCTGAAGTGGCTTCGACTCGCAACGTCATTGCATTCGCGGTTTGTAAATTCAGTTTCGCTAATTGATACGCCATCGAATCGTAGAAACAATTATTTTTTGCAGTTGGCACCATGCTAGATTTTTGCCCTGGAGGATAATAATGGCCTATTTTCCCGTTTTTCGGGGGAGAATATTTAATTTCCACGGGCGCATTGGGAAAATCTGTACCAAAATGATATTGCTTGTTGGTCGTGTCATCGGTAATTACGATATGTAATCCGCGTTTATACGCAAGCGTTTCTATATTGCCTCTGTGTGTTGGCGGCAAATCTGCAGGCATTGGAAGTGCTTTTGGCGGTGTTGGCGGAGGAATCGGTATATTTGCATGAATTTTTGTTAGCAATTCGTACGCGTGATTTATCTTGATAAACAAATCAACGCTCTGTCCTGATTTCATATCCGGATGGTATTTCAGTGCTAGTTGTTTGTATGCTTTCTTAATTTCAGTAATTGTAGAACCCTCGTCTAATCCTAGTGTTCGGTACGCTTCAGTCATGTCTTTAAAAGACTTTTCAACTTCATTATCCGCGTTTTTCTTATCGTACTTATTCATCGTCTTGGTAATCAGACGACTCATGAGAGGATTTATGACGAACACATTTGTAATGCGATTCGCTAATGCCACAAGACGTGTGTAAACATCGTTTGCCACTGATTGAGCGATTAAATCACGCATTTGTTTCTGCACGTCTTGAGAGTTATTCACATTGTCTTCTGATTTCATGTATTTGATAACTTCATTGCAATAATTCCTTGAATACACTCCAATTGCTGTACCATTCCCTACTAAGTAGAGACTGATTCCCACAAGTTTAATCTTCCATGACCGTGCAGCTTGCGTTAAGCTAACCACAGTCTCTTTGAGAATATCCCACGGTAAGCTTCCCAATGAACCCGTACTTAGATTAATAAGCAGAGTTCGTAGTTTCTCCATGGATACATGTTCGAGATTTGTGCAAAATTTCTCGTTTACTAATGCTGTCACATTTTGCAATATTTGCCCACGAGAATTTTCCAAAATTGTCAACAATGCTCGACTTACAATCTGATCGCTAATAACCGTACCTATCAGATTCACACCTACAGCCACTCCAATATGTTGCAGTCCAATGCGTACAGCCATCGAACGGGTAAGTGCTTTTCCCGCATTCATCTTCGTCAAGACAATTCGAAAGAGTCGTTTATTTACTAATTTGCCAAGCTTTGTAAGCAAGGACGATAGGATCTTGCATTTTCTCAGCACTTTCGCCAGTCCAAACAAAGCTCTTGTTGCGTGCAAAGCAATTTTCTCGATCTTTGCAACCAGAGAAAAGCCAATAGTCAGTAGTGAAACTAAGATACTAACGCACTTGGATGTAATATAGCTTTTCATATCGAAGTCGGCTTCTCCTCCGCTGATAAGCATAAGTAATAAGTCAGTGACACCTTCGCCAATCAAGGCACCTACAATGGGAACTGCTACCGGCAAAGCGAATGGAAAGCAACAAGCAACAATAAAAATTCCAATTCCACTAAGGATTAATCCTTTTGCAACACCTATTTCAAAGCTCGTTGGGTTATAAATTTGCTTTAAGCTATAAATTGTCGCAGTCGAACGATCGCTCAATTCGTTCAGAACTTCAGTAGTCAGTTGTTTCCTTAGGTTTTGCTCTTCCGGGTTTTCAGGTTTCCATTTTAATAGGTAATTATCCATCTTACCACCAAATGTACAATCTGTCATTTTCTTTAATTCTTCGATCAAGGTCTCAGCGTGCCCGTAAAAAATCTGCAACGCTTGATACTTTGCGTGAATATGTTTTAGAAATACATTTTGTTTAAATATGGTGCCTTCGGTGTCCATTTTCGTGGGAATAATGACCTTCTCGAAAATATCTTTGTTTTCTAGAATTTCCATGCGAATATATTCGATCTCGACTTTATAATGATCACATGCTTTATCAAGTGCCTTTAGCGCAGCTTCTTTATATTCGCGTTTCTTTGACGTCTTCATGAAGATAAATGACTTAAGTATTTCCTTTAAGCGGCGTATAACGGCTTTACCATTAAGAATTTCCAGCTCAAATAATTTCATATATAAAGCGTAATTCGTCTGGTTTCCGTTAGAGAGTTCTTCAGCAGTTTTTAAGGCTTCTCTGGCCTTGTCGTAGTCGTCATTGCTGATGTGACTTTCAGCTTGTTTCAGCGCATAATAAGGATTAGTCGATACCTTACCATCAAGAATGGGTTTTGCTTTATTGCAGAAATCTTCGTAGATTATGTCGACGTCTTCAGTGTTTTTGAATTCTTGCGTTCGTAGCCACAATGCCCAACATTCTTTTAGATCCATGCATAGATAAATTCCACCCCAACTTTGTTTGTGTTTCTTATGAAACGATCTGTAGGTGTCTGCAAACTTTTTGAAGAGGAGATCGTTATAATTCACTTCTTGAATCTTTGTGTTTTGCGTTTTGGTTAATCGCGCTTCTTCGACGTTATCACGATGCTGTAGAATGCTCTCCATGGTGCTCTGTTCGGACAGTTGATAACCTGTGGCCATCACATCGCTTTCCCTGCATATTAGACGCGCAGTGCCCTTATTACCCTTGCGAGATGTACGGCCGTAAGCTTGCAGTTGCACTCGTACATTGTAGGGTAAGAACGCCACGCAGACATGTAGACCACCTGCTTCTTCAAGGGCCTTCTCTGTGGAGAAATTTGTTCCACGACCAGCAATGTTCGTAGCAATAATCACTTCGCACGTTTTCAGTTTCGTGTTTATAATGTTCGCTTGTGCCTCCGTCTCATACGAGCGAATCGTCATGAAGTCAGCATCTTCGAGCGATTTTAACCCATCGAGTTCACTTTTAATAATGCGCACGTCCGCAATTGAGTTACAAATAATCAGAACGGATCGTAGTTCTTTGACCATCAAGTATGCTTCCATTGCTAAAGACATAGCCCACATATCATCTTTAACCACAATCGTGTCCAATTCGAGAAATTGTTTCGGCTTGTAAGTTGGAATACGCATATAGTTCAGAGTATAGTTTTTGTTCAAAAATTCCTGTTCGCTTTTGGAACCTAGAGTGCCACTCATACCGTACATTTGATTGTTGTAGAAATGGATGTAACCCAAGTTTGAAATGAAAGATGCAGTTAAACTTTCTGACTTCAACTGAACGTTGTGCTTCAGCTGAAGGAATTGATGTAAACCATTTGAGAATATTGTGCTTTGCAATGTTACACCAGTATTCGCATTATCAACAGGCATTATCTGTTTCTCGCCTTCAACCTCAACCACAATGTATCCCTCATCTTCGAAACAACCGTTTTTGGCGAATAGGGCATTCTCAATCCATTTATCCATCATGTATTCGCAATACGCGTGCAGATGTGGCGGAATTGGAATTTTTCGTAAATCTACATTGTTTTTAATTCGACTGTGCATTGTTTTGAATGAATTGGTAACATGAAACTTGAAAGAATATTCATACGTCGTCTGCTTTTCGTCATCTGGCAATTTCGAATTCGCAATTTGCGACAACTCATGATCCAAGACTTCCTGCAAGTAGGACTCAGCATTTTGAAGTTCTAGCCATATCTTGATGAACACGTATTTGATGTAATCAATTCCAGGAAATGACTGTGCCAATTTGGCAATGTACGCCCCATTATCAATGATTAAACAATCGACTTCGTCAAGAATCAGGAAATCAAAACCACGATTACCGCGTGTGTCGTTCCCTTCGAACCAGTCTCGCAAATAATCGAATTGAAAGTTACCAACTGTGCCATAAACCACATCGCAGTCGTAACAATAGCGCGGACCGTTTTTATACTGTGGATCAAGTTTATTTGCCGCGTAAGTGATATTAAACACGTCGTAAAAGTGACGAACTTCCTCGATATTATCATCAGCCAGAACGTCATTGCTCGTAACGACATCAACTTGTTTGCGCAAGAGCACTTGGTACACGACAAGAACTGCAATAATAATGGTTTTACCTTCACCTGTGGCAATTTCTGCAAAATTGCCGCCTGAAGTCAAGGTAAGCATGAGAATGGCAATAATTTGTACATCACGTAGCATGAATCCTTTAATCAGTTGAAGTGCGCGAATACATGCGCATATCGCATCCAATGTTTCCCAGTTCTCCAATTTACGACGTCGAATATTGATGGTCCAATTGTAAATGTCTTGAACGCTTTTATTTTTCCAATTTGCTGAATAATTCTTCATTAGCTCTGTGTACATAATGTGAATATGAGCTATTTCTTTATCAGTGATGTTATTCTTTTCTTTAAGTTCCTGTAATATCTGATCTAAACTTAATTCACTAATGTCCTTACCATAAGTCTTGCTTGCCAACTTAAACTTTGTGTTGGGAGCACTTGGTTTGGGTTTTTCTTCTTTATGAGTTACTTCCGCGTAATTCTCGATAAATATTTTTAAATTTTGCAATGGAATGTTCAATTCACTACTTATATCCTGAAGAATCTTATCTACCTGTGACGATTTGGTGTGCATAATGCGATCAGCAATCTCTTTGAATGATTTTGCTTCGTCTGGATATTTGTCCAAAGCACTCGTAAAATTCTCTTCAGACTTTTGATCCTTAGATACTTGTTCATTGTATTTGTATTTCTCAGTTTCAGAATGTAGTTTTTGTTTAGCGTAATTGATTTTATCCTGGTTCATTGGACGTCCTTCGTTTACAAAAGCATTGCCCTCTTCTTCCAGTATTTGATTGTATTCTTTTGCATATTTATTAATCTCAATAAACGGAATGGCCTTTGAAATTATGATTTCCAATTCAGCTTTAAATTTCTCGTTTCGCTTGCATACTTGTAACATCTTCCACACATTGCTCGTAAAACTAAGCGATTCCAAACTATTGAGTAAAACTTCTTTGAATGCTGGAACTTGGCTTGGCTTCGTGAATCCATTGTAGTTTTCAAAGTCCATCGGTTTTACTTTTGCTAATATTTCAATGTTGTTCAAGGAGGCTAAATTATTGTTAGCAGGGTTATCATTGATCAAGTGTGAAACGACTTTTGCATTCGTTGGTAGGAAAACTTTCAGCTTATCCGAGATTCGCTCACCGTTTGGATGCTTATACAAGAAAATCAATTCTTTGTTGCTGTCATCTGATGGAGCTTGGCGCAGAAGCACAAGACGATTATCCAAATTACAAATGGCAATATCATTTACAGCCCATTGAAATGGTGTTCCATTATTCACATCGCGAATTACTATCAATTTGTTTGGTAGTTTTAGAATATCTTCTTGTAAAACTTGTGACAGACTTATTACATCGTCAAATGTAAATGTTTCATTCTCAATGCGCTTGATGTATTCGTCTGTTATAAAAGTGTATCGATTTTTACTTTCTTGCACTATTTGCTTAGTGGCTTTGTTAAGTTCAGCAGCTTTAGCTCTTTTCATCTTGAGATTGGTATCAAGGTTGTACTCTTAATTCGCTAAAATATACAAAAAAATAATTATTTTGAATAACGATTATTGTGAAATAAGAGACCACTTTAATTAAACACCACTGAAGAAAGGAACTGTAATGTAAGTGTTCAGCGGCGTGACTCGTTTTTAATTTGGAGTTTTCCGGCGCTGTTCATCTTGACGACTGCCTTAACTTGAAACTTTCTCTGTTAATTTATTGAAATTATACCGGAAATTTAATTGTTTTCAATAACAATAAATATAAGGATGTTTTTGTAAGTAATAAACCACTCCAATCTAAACCACAGTTAAGCCATACACTTCGGTGTATATCTTTGGATCGTTGATATGCAACATTGATGCAAATTATGAGTCAATTCGAAGTACACTGTATCTAATCCAACTTAAGTAATGATGTGTTGCCCATTTTATTTATTTGTGAATCTTGGAGGTTGTTAAATTTATGTACTAAAACTTTCATTTCATTCGAGATGCGCTCACTGTTCAGATGCATGTTTTTACTTGTAAGTTGATTGATAATGTTTCGAAATATTATAATAATGTATTTAACTTTTCAAATTTATAACGAAATATACTATAATTTTACAATAAATTGTTTAATTTACGAAGATTTTAATTAATTTAAATCGGTTGATAACTCTCATCGTGCTTTAAAAAATAACAAAAATGAGTAAAATTTGTAATGGCTAGTTTTGGTTAAGATTTTTTCATCTTCAACACATTGCGTGCAAAACTGAGCGAATCCAAACTATTGACTGAAACATCTTTGAATATTGAAATATAACTTGTTTTTACAATAAACTTGTTAAAACAATATTTATTTAGATTATTATAACGAGGATTATGAATGATAAAGTAAAATTGATCGAAACATCCGTTTGTTAAAAGAGGATATGTAAAAAAGAGTAGGGCGCGGTTATTATGCATGGCCATGACTACGAAGAGAGTTTGGCGTTTTGGTAGTCGCAAGAAATGCGCAAACGATAAAATCAAATACCAAGTCGGTAGCTGAAGAGTAACAACAGATAGCAATTGTAGTTGTGCGCAAAGTCGAACAAACGGTGTAACCCTAGAAAAATTAAAACCGCAATCAATACGTTATTGCTTCATTAGCATTCTGTGCAGCAGTACATTTAAATAATACCGCTTAAGAAAGCGACTCATAATTCAAACAAAGTTTAATTGTTAGTTGTTAGTCATTGGTCGACCATTGGACACAATAATGTTTCAATCGGTGTGTGGATTGTTTGTTATAAGTTTATTATTGAATAATTGCATTGGTGAAAATGATCAATCAAATCGGGAGAGACGTGATTCGTATCTTAGTGCATATCATGAAACACACGATTTGAACGAGCATGCGGATAATGGTAAAGTACACTATGTCGATGCGACTTCGGCGACAAATGTGCATCCTGTTTATGTTCATAATCATTTGGATGATGGGCCTGGACATGAGGAAGAGTATCATGTAGTGAATGCAGCGCACGTTGACGTTGAACATTATCCAGGACCTGAGCATCACTACTCTGAACCAACATATTCAGCACCACTGCCAGCACCGCCCCCGGTTTATGGACCACCTCATGTTGAGTATAATCCACCCGTAAATACTTATGGCCCTCCAGCTCCACTGTAAGTGAAGAAAATATTGTGATCTATTTAAATCTGTAATAAAATTGAACATTTACAGTTATCCCAAGAAACCACCTTCGGCATACGGACCACCAAGTCCTGTTTATATCCCTCCTACTTTACCACCCGTTTACATCCCTCAACCACCAGTAGTTTATGGCCCTCCTCATCATAAAGCCCCTCCAATCCATCATACGTACTTTGAACATCAAGCTCATGCATTTCTTCCCAGTATTCTTCCTGATTTCATTTCCCCGCAACTTGTAATCGCCATCCTGGATAAAATCAAAATGTTCAAAGTGGACCTCTTCGCACTCGGAAAACTTATATTGAAATTCTTCATCTTCAAGAAGATTATTTCGTTCTTTACGATTTTATTCCTGCTGCTTGTGATTCCCAGTTTGAAACACAAGGGTAAACAAAGCGTTGGCATGGTGTCATCTTTCATTGAAAAATTAGGCGGTGCTGAAGTAGATGAAGATGAAGACGAAGATGATGATGAAGCTGGTCGAAGCGACAAAACCTATTTAAAACCAAATCGTAAGTAACTTTCGTTTCATTACTTCTCATTTAAATATGCAATTTCTAATAAAATCAATGCACAAATAAAATGGGTACAAATGCCAAAATGCGTACTTAAGTGTTGTTTGCGTGCCTGGAATATCAATCAATTCATGTGTTACTTTACAACCAGACGCATACAATGAACTTGACTCGTCAACTTAGTTTGGAAACAATATGTTTCAATGATTAACTGTTTATTTCTATCCAAATAAGCTGTCTTTAACCTATAATTCTCAATTTAAACACTTCAATTACTTAACGCACATGATTTATTTCGATATGTTTCTATACAATATTAGTAGCTCAATAATTTTCTATGCCAATTGCCAAAAAAATAATTTAGAACTAACAATTTATTTTGGGTCTTTGAAAAAATTGTGTTTTTCAGATGAACGCATCAATGGACTAACGAGATATGTGCTGAATGCAATTGAAAGTTTCGAAAACAAACTTGCACCTACGACGTCCACGTCCTCGCCAATGTCACATGCATCCGTATTGTGATCATTAGCGTTATTACATCGAAGAAAAGGAATTGTGGGTGTACTTATTGAGTTAGTCAGAGCGTAGTCGACACAGCAAAATCCATCCAGCGTGCCATTTTCGTCAATCAAATTCACCACGACCGCGAAGAGCAATTCTAAAGAGTATGAGGACAATCGTAAACTCTTCGCCGAATAGAAAAAATCGCACAAAAACGCAACAATCATCAGACGTACGCATTTATTAGGACTTAGACATTGTCTCCGAGTTCAGTTAATTTTGATGGTTTGGCTAAATTGTTCCTGTTAAATTGATCGTGGTAATAATTAACTGGTTGTAACGTTTCTATGATTTCTTCTAGTCGATAAATGGGTTAGCAATTCAAAGATTATTTACGTTCAGTTAACATGGCATTTTAACGTTGCTTTTTATCATTAATTTTTTGCATTACAAAGTATTGGAGAATAATTAAATATTTAACCGTCTGTATTGTCATTCAAATGTTGATATTTATTATTAGTTTGTTACGTAGTGAAACTTTTATATTTATGTGGTTGTTATTATTTTATTTATTTATTTATTGTGTCATAAAATTATTTGAAATAAATGATTTAATCTTATAATATTAATATATAAAATTGTCATTAGTTAAACCTTAAAACTTAATTTTTACATTTAAAATATTCGGTGTTGGTATAGGTTGGTACAATAAAACAAAGGTTCTCAATCATTTTCGGTTTGCTGCTTCCTAAATAATTGAAAAAACTTTTACTAATTTTTGACTTTCTTCAAAAATTGTAACTTTTTTTAAAATGATTACCAATTAAGCAACGGAAAACTCAAAACAGATAGTTACTATTTTTTTTTTGAATAATATAAAATATCTTGTTTCTAAATGTTTTGGCAATACTCGTAATTATTACTCGTTATTTCAAAAATTGAAATTTTGAATTAAACAAAAATGAATAGATTAATAGTTT